>JARHVA010010415.1:0-50000 GCA_037957365.1 Torreya grandis | reverse complement strand
TGGAATATATGGACTATATATATTTATAGAAATATTTTTGTGTACAGAGACATATAGACTTATATAATTACTCTATTATATATTACAGTGCTCAATAAATTAGCATTTCAAGTCACTTAATTTAGAGTATATATAAACATGTAATTCATGCTTCATGCAGTATATATAAACATGTTCACAATTAAATCTCTACACACCAAATTAAATTTAAGATCTTCATCTCGTTATTAGATAATTGGCATTTCAAGTATATATATTCACAATAAATTTAAAATTTCATGTAATTCAATTCATTATGGTTATCAATTGGATTATTGTTTTATAATTAGATCTCATGCACACATAGTTGTATGAATTGGGTTTGCTATGTGATAATGTCAATTTGGTTATTAAAATACTGTAATATTTTCACTATATTTATATATATAACAGCTTAATATAAGTCTAAATAATAATATATACATATTAAATAATAATATATACATATGATGCCATAATCATGTAAGTCATTGAGTTATTTAAGTCACAATTGACAAACTATAGGTCACTGCTACCTCCCTAGTATATGTTGTATGATCAATTGTATGTTGTTATCTCCAAACTAACATGCATATAGAGTGACTTGTAATTTATTTCCAATTATACTACCAAATATCAGGTTGTTACTCATTGTAAATACCTACTTTTGACAAAAGCTAATCACTGCTTATGTACATAGATACTTAGCTATTATTATTATTATTATTATTATTATTATTATTATTATTATTATTATATCCTTTAGACTAGTAATTTCACATAGACATAATCTAACAATTTACATGTATCACTAGGAATTCACACCCAAATATTTGTATAACTTTCCTAAGTTAAGATTTAATAACAATACTAACCACTCTAGATCATAGTAGACACTACTCCCTTATATTCTCCACTTTAACTTCTTCTCCTCCCTTCTTTTGTGTTGCCATCTTTCGTTTATCATTGCGCCCCCTTTTCTAATATTTCCTCCTTTCTTTAAAAATCTCTTGATTTTTGTTTTAATTCATTTTTATGAGTTTTTGCCTCTTTTTCCTAAATATGAGTTTTTATTTATTTATTTATTATTGTTTATTATTTTATTTTATTTTTTCCATTTTTCTTCTTAAAATATAATTTATCATATTTTATTAACTTATCACTAATTATAATAATTAATATATTTACTAATTAAATTAGCTCTTCAAATGTCATGATGATTTAATGATAAATCAATCAATAAATCCAAATTTTAATTTAATTATGAAAATCAAATTTCTAAAAGCATTTACTAGTCACCAATGCAAATCATGCAAGACAAATTCTACAAAACCATTAAACTATGCTAGTAACCATGTTAAACTATTGAATGCAAACAACATCAAAACACATTATGTTAACCACTTATTATGCATCTAACATGGGCTAGCTAATATGGTGTGTGCAGGGTTCTAGCCAGTTTCTTCATCATCCTCCAACATCTCCATCTACATCAACCTCTCTGATGATGTTCTCCCTCCATCATGCTCTAAGGAATGAGTTCTCCTACATCAACCTCATAACAGGCAGGTAGTTAGATCATAACATCATGATATATGTTTGCCATAGAATATATCTAAAATAATAAATCAACATGATCATCATGTAAACATATACACTACAACTAACTCATAACAATGTAATCATGTAACTTAAGTAATATCCTATTGTCCTATAACAACATATATATCAAAGTTTAGTTAAAAATAATCAAATCAAAATTTTTAACTATAAATATCCATAGATAATCAAATAGTTTGCTTAGCAAGGAATTAAGATGTAACATCCTTCCAAGCTAAATCTAGTAATTGTCTTAGATGAATTTTATTCAAACATAAATTTTGAATTAAAAATATTGTTTAATAGAAAAACAACATAGTATAATAATATCAAATCTATAAAATAAATATAAAATTTGCCTATAGAACTCATCATAGTTCTCTCAAATAGTAATACTCTTAGAGTATTGCTCCCACATGATGCTACACTGTGACGTGTCCCTAATATGTAAACAAAGTTAGTGAGTGTCACTTACTTTAAATGGTTCTATCATGACCACCTAGGGGTTCAAAACTAGCAAGAAAAACTTATATTCTACATGATTGATCACTTTTAATACCTCAAAGGGTCTCACATATCTCAGTGAAAGTTTCACTGACTTCCAAAAGCACATGAGATTATCATAAAAGCCAAAACAAGTGGCCAGCGAGTGTTGCTCAAAACCTTCTAGCCCCTTTGCATATCTCTCTAACCTATGGAGTGTTTTTCTCATTCCAAAGAAAAGTATTTAGGGAACCTAGCAAGAATGATGTGTATAAGTTAATATTATATCTACTCCACATAGCTCTTGATAAGTATAATATGTTAATATTATTGCTGCTCCATGTAGCTCCTAACAATTATGATGATGAATATGAATTGAAAATACTACATTTCTAATGTATACAAAATTAAGGAATAAACATTCCATAATATACATGTATATGGCCATACATCTAAATTTGACAAGTCTCATATATCAAATCCTAGATTCGACAAGCTTCCCTTATCATATCCAAACTCAGTAACTATTGAGTCATTATGAGACTAAATAGGATCCACTCTCATCTCTTAAAAATTACATTCTTAAATCACCACTCGTCCCTAAGGTATCCATGACATAATGGTCTCTAAAATGTGCACAAGGTTCAATGAATCATAAATATATACTAATAGATCCTAGAATGCAATGATATATGGTAAATAATTCTAGATGTACCAAAATACATTACAAGAAAAATCATACAATATTTCCATAATTATATTAAGTTGCTATTAGTGAAAATTATCTCTTATCATATTTAATAGCTTAACCCAACTCAAATATATTCATAGTTAAAAGAAAATAATGTTAAAATTAACATAACATACAAAGGCCAAGGATCATACTATCCTTACAACCTTATAAATGTAATAATCAAGACAATGCTTCCATACTTTTTCATCTAGTTACACAACAAGTTATAAGTTTATATCAACCCCTTAGACTAACAAGACGTTCCATACATCATATTTCATACTCGCTCTAGGTGAAGGTACATATATGACTCATCAACATAAAATGTTTTAAGCAAGATGAAAATAATATCAATCTAATGAAGGGTAAATAACACATAATAATTATAATCAACCTATAAATCTTAATCCCTAACTAATATAAATTCAAGGTTCATCACTCCATGAGGTCAGATTCATCAAATTAGATAAAGTAGCACTAGTAAGTATGAATCTAAAAAGTCACTAATGAAAAGTAGGGAATTAACATCTCAGCAAACTAACTCATAAATACCCTCATATGGTGTAAATAAAACACTACAACCCAAGTTGCTAAAATCACTACATTCTTACCAATCTTGTAAGTGTAGTATCACACACTATTTCCACAATCAGAAAGAAAAATATTAATCACAAAATCATCAATTCATTCCATTTCTAAAGCTTCCCTATCAATAATAACTAGAACATACTATCCCATGAACTCCAGGGAATATGGTCAAAACAACACTACAGAAGCAAGTTTCTGAGTAAGGGAACACTTAATCAACATCATTAAAATATGAATCCACTCAGTGGGCTTAAATTAATGTCAAAGGAGGGTGAGAAAGTATAAACTCACCTCTAAGATAACTATGAGAGATGACACCTTTCCCAAATCCATGTAAACATATGGGGTACCAAATCATGAGCCAACTCATAACACATTGGAGTCCTCAACAAAAATGACTATACTCCACTACAAGGAGAATTCCCATTGCCCTAGGTGGTGCCAATATAAAAATGGTTTTATATGATTTTCAAATCTTAGGATTAGTGTATATAAGACAAAAAACTAATGCATGTATACTTAAGTGAGAAACATCCCATGTTTTTTTAATACTCACAACACAAAACACAAATGACAAAGGTGACTTGATTAACAAATAAGAAAGTAATCAAACTTGAGATGTTTGATCTATGTGATCAAAATACTATAGGAATATCTTATTGATGACTCATGAACTATGTTATGCACTCTCCTACCAAACATCAATTATAGCCATCACCATTAAGACACTTGATAATCCAACACTTTAACAACTCTAAGAGGGTATGAATGATCCTAAGATACACACTCAATGTACCAAACACATTTCACTATTCTCATTTATAGTAAATATAAGGATACAAAAACTCTAATTGACTTATTAGGTCCTAGAGCTTGAGCCACAACTCTAATACCACATGTAACATTCTTGTTGGGATTTACCCAGAAATATGTGTTTTTAAATTTAAACACATATATTATAAATAGATTATACCATGAGAATATAATTGATGATCATATAAAATAATCTAAGTATGATAACTATAAATAACATATGTTACATCATACATCGTTGATTATTATCACCATAAAAACACATCATAATACAAATATATAAAGTAATTATAATTAACTAACAATTATTGATAAATACCTATAGCCACCACTATCAATATATAATAAATAAATAATTACAACTCATCATGATAATGTTTCAATAATAAATACAATATAATACAATGTACATATATAAATACATGGCTCCCTAGAGCATAGTTCCCCAAACTCTAGTATTTGTGGCAATATTAAGTGTCATCTCCAAGTAAGTGCTATTGTGGGGAGGGAGAGCATCATTCGAGTGATTTTCTACATCAACCACATACCAATAATCTCCCACACTAATCCTATCAGAAAATGGTCCTCCATTCATAGATGAGTAGATAATGATGACACAAGAATCCAAATAGACAAGCTAGTACCTATGTGTTATATGATTTCTAAAACTAAACATGTGATGTATCATAGAAACCCATTCTATTGCAAGATATCATAAAAACATATAAATCATACTCATGAAATGATAATATTTCACTAAATATTACTTTGGTCAATATTTTCAAATAATAAATGATCTATGGATTAGTCAAATTCATACACGCCACTTGATCAGATTACCTTCATCTAGCATTATGATGCTAGTAAGCTAGTTAAATCCATCTCACTACTTACTCAATATTGTCAATGCAATATTTTGTTAACATAATATAACCAATAAATTCATACAATTTACATACTACTAACAATAGTATAACATAACATGCTAATCATAGGATGATCTAATAGTATGCATTTATTATATCAAATGTATGAATGAATCTTCACAATATATCTATCCCATAATATAAATAATAACTACAATTTATACCATCTAGATAAAATATTCATTTAAATTCAGTTTCTAATTACTATAAGTTGTTTTCAAATATATACCCTATGATAACCCATATTATCATAGTCAGGTATTATTAAGCATTACTACTAAATACCACAACTAGTCATAATAACATAGTATAAATCAATGAAAACAAAAGTTTTTATTCAAGCAACTAGATATAACAAAGAAAGTCTTAATTCACATAAAACATATAATATTCTATTATAGAATTTGCTATACTCTTAGGGGGTTACATGCATGCATAAATAAGGCCCTACCAACTATCATAAAAAATATTATTCATATAAATAACCAACACACATACATTTAGTTAGTCAAACATATGAATGTATCTAGACATAATAATTATAGTTTATACTACTTGGGTAAAATATATATTTAAAATGTAGTTTTCAAACATAATATAGAGTATGAGATCCCATAATATCAGAGTGTATTGCACATGAGCACACAAATCAATCACAAACTTTTAGTCTTATAATTTTAATAATCAAATGTCTCATAATCCTAAATAATAGGCAAACAAGTATAGTTTATATCAACCACGTATACCCTATGTTTAAATTTCATAATCTAATTTACTTAAGTATATTCAACATATATAGTACAATTAGTAAAACCATAGTTTATTAATTTCATGTACACACTATTTACAAGTAGTCAATCATAATATATGCAAAAAATTAGTAATAACCTAATCTTTCACATAAATAACTTATACAGTTTCTAAGATATTGCTTTCATATGGTTAAAGTTTTTGATCCTTTGGAAGATTTATGTATTATTTTACCCATCACTTTCTATAGGTATATTTACTATATACGAGTACTTGTACATCATAATATGCATCACATGTAAGTACTCAAATGATAAATAAATACTATATTGATGTTCATTTATATTTCTAAATCAATACCTCCCTATGATTTCAACAATCCTTAAAAAGATCTATAAGGGATTCAATAATGTAAAACTTATTCATAGTTTTTATCCTTAACTAAAGAGGCTTTCACCCTAATATAAATAAAGAGTATAAAATTCATACACAAGCTCTCAAGACTACATAGGCTTTCATTTTAGGATTCACATATAAATATTAATAAAATAGGTAAAATAATGCATATGAGCAATTGATCTAGATATGAGATTAAGAGAAAAGTCATACATGAAACCAACATAAGATATACGTGGGAAAACCTCTAAGAGGTAAAAAAACTCACAAATGTTATTCATATTATGAGAAACTAACAAGTACCTAATACAATCTTTATTTCTCTCACTTCTTATCAATCAATCTTCACATAACTTGGAAATATGTTCTCCATATTTCCTCATTTGTCTCACATCTCTTTTTTTTAGTGCATCTTGCAATATAAAATCTTTATTATATAGAAAAGGTAGTATGACCATTATAATGTGACCTCTTCCAACCACCAAATTAATGGGTCTAACCTCTCCAAATGTCATTTAATATATTTTATTATTTATTTATATGAGGACAAACTCATGATAAATAATTAAATATATTATTATTTAACCAATGTAATTTAATATATTAAGGGTACATAAATAACAACACTTAATCATTAATTCTTCTAATACTCCCTGCTTAATGTTAACTGGGGATAATACCATAATCACCTTTATAACAATAAATATATACACCATGAACCATCGACATCATGAGTTTTAGGAGGTAACAACATAATGAACCTACACTCCATAAACCATCCATATGATGAGTTTTAAGAGGTAAAAACTGAAGGAAACATCCTCCATCATGCCATAGTCACCTTTAAAAGAATTATGCTATGTAAACATAGTCACCCAAATGTATTACACTATTTAACTATATATATCCATAAGTATTACACCGTATAACCACAATCACATAATCACCTTTAAATAAATTACACTATATAACTATAGAAACCTAAAGGTATTACACTATGTAACCAAAATCACATAGTCACCTTTAACAAAATTATACTATACACCCATAGATACCTAAATTTTTTTGTATTATGTCCCGACATATACCTTTATAAGAATTACACTATGTTAACCTAAACAATTTAGAGTGAATTTATGCTAGCATGATCATGAGACTACATCCCATAGTGATAATACATCTCATAATTTCTCATGAATAATCAACCAACCATATTGGAGTCATTTATAACATAAGGACCTCCATGCTACTATGTATTAGGTATAGTTTATACTTCCATATAAAATTTACCAAAATCACATAAAGTGATATATTAAAATGCTTTAAAATGATAATAAGTATAGAGAGATATAAGGAAAGAAGTGACATTGTCATGCATGCTACCCCTCAATGGTAACTTTGATAGACCAAGCATTGAATGAAATAAAATAGACTTTAGTTTGTTGGTGTTGTATTGTATTTTTTGTCAAATCTATATAACTTTGAGTATTACCAAAAATATTGGTATAATGAGAAGCTCCCACATGACATTATTCTATCATCCTTCATGATCACAATGATTCTTTAGCAACTTCTACATAAAGTGCTCTAAGTGATAGCACCTACACCAAACATAAACACATATACATAAGTAGACTCATAATAACATTGTATGGCTAGTATAACAATAACTAAATAAATTATCATTCTCAAAGGAAGAATAATATAAACCAAAGTTTATAGTTCCTTTTATATACCAAAGTATCCACATTGCTAATTTTTAATGATCTAAGTATGGATATTGCATGAATCTAAAATCAACATGCACATCATATGAAATATCTATCCTAGTAATGGTTATATTAAACAAACTATCAATAAGATGTTTGTAAAGAGGGGTTAGCTTTATTGCACACTATTTTTGGATCATGCTTTAACACAACTTGTAAGCTTGCAAATAAGCATGTTAAATTTAACAAGTAGGTTATATGATGAACATATAATAAATTTACTAATAATTTGATACTAATATAACCAAATATTATATTAGAAATAACTAATGTTATAATTTGAGTCATAAATATTTTTTCTTCCTTGTAAAGTCGACATTACAAGTTTACATTTTATACTAAATTGATAAAAAAAGATTTAGAAAGAATATATATATATATATATATATATATATATATATATATATATATATATATATATATATATATATATATATATTAATACTTTATTTTTCAATAAAAATAAATATTCTAGTAAATAAATAATACTATCCACTTAGTTGATTGCAAAATAATTCAAAAAACATAAATAACCATAATAAGAGCGAAAGTCACAGGTGTTGTAAAGATAACTTATACATTAAAAGTCATAATAAAAATTTTCAAACCACGAAAAAAAAAACTATCCCAATGTGTCTACAATATGCAAAAACCTAAATATTGAGTGGTGATAGGGCCATCTTTGATAAAAAATATGACAAGTCAAGGATGTTGAAAGTGTTGTAAACTTCACATGTAAGATTTTGCACGATTAAAAACCAAACATTTTAAATAATTATTTTAAAACAAATTATTTAATTTTGATTAAAAACATATTGGGATTCAGATTAGATTTAAGTATCTTGGATCTACAAGTATTTTCTAAAAAATACTAGTCAACTTCCCTTTGTCTAATACAAGACTTCACATGCAAGCTATGTGATTTAAAACATATTTAATTAATTCTATATATTTTTTAAATCAAAATATTAAATACATGTAAAATAATTATTTTTGACTATATGAATAAAAATAATTATATATTTTTGAATAAATATATATCAATAACAAAAGGTTTTCAAAATTATTACCAACTATTTATTTTGTTATTTTCACGATGCAAGCGAGTTGGAGATTAATGGTGCTTATGTGGATATTCAATAGTTCATCTCATTCCATAGCCCTCTATTTTACTTCAAAGTTTGCCAGGCCTCTTAATTTTACAAGATAAAGCCATTGTACCCTTCAAAATCTATTTTTTCACTTAGAATTTGCCTGTAAAAATCTGCATGGTTGTATATGGTGCTCATAGAAGAGAAAACAATTAGATGTTAAAATAAAGAACCACAAGTTCTTATAGAGACTCAAATGGGCCCAAAACAAGAAGATTTAACCTTTTAGAGAAGCAAATAAGCTTCAAGTATTGATAGAAGATGATTTTTGACTGATTTTTAGCTCATAGAGGTCATACAAGCTAAAGTATGGCACTTGGAAAGAGAGTGAAAATTTAGAATGAGCTATAGGAGTCTGAATTAGGCAATGCAAAAGTCTAAATTACTTGGAAATAGCCAAAATACGCAAATGGAGATATAAAAACTAAAATTTACCTCCCAAAATCTGATCATTCATAGATTTTTAGCTCACATATGCCAAAAAATGGCACTCCAAGCTAAATTAATCTTCCATAACTTCAAAAGATATCTTCAAATGCTTTGTAAGAGAGATTACAGGCCAAAATAACTAAGATTTAGCCACTAAAAGAGAGAAACAATAGCCAGATCAACAAACATGAAATTATGATTGATTTTTGACCTATTTCAGCCAACATAGGCTATAACATCATGCTCCAATGGAAGAAAATCAATCAAAAAAATAATTTTGATGCTTCTTAGGCTTCTACAAAAGTCTTAGTATGCCAAAAATAGAGATCTAGTATTTAAAAATGAATTTTAATTTGTAAAAACACTAAGAAAAAAATTTTAACTAAATTTTATGAGATTTAAGCCTTCAACAGACCAAAAAGAGGTGCCCATGGTTGATGTTGACTTGAAATTTCTTCTAGTTACTTAGATCCACAACCAAATGCTCCACATACAAGATAAATGCATAGATCACAAACTTTTAAAGTAGAGAGAAGCTTAAAAAATGCTTGTGAATGTGCTTTTAATAAAAATGAGCTTGAACATAGCTCAACAAACTTGATCTACAACCTTGCCATTTGATCAAACATAAGTTAAATCATGTAAAATAATGCATATGAGCAATGGATCTAGATATGAGATAAAGAGTAAAGGCATACATGAAACCAACACAAGATATACATGAGAAAACCTCCAACAGGAAAAAAACCCATAAAGGTTATTTATATTATGAGAAACTAAAAAATACCAAATTCTATATTTATTCCTCTCATTTCTTATCAATCAATCTTCACATAACTTGGAAATATGTTTTCCACATTTCTTCATTTGTCTCAACTGTCCTTTTTTTAATTGCATCTTACAATATACAATCTTTATTATATACACAAGATAATCTGACCATTATAATGTGACCATTTCCAACCACCACATTAATGGATCCAACCTCCCCAAAGGTCATTTAATATATTATATTATTTATTTACATGAGGATAAACTCATGATAAATAATAAAATATATTATTATTTAAACAATGTAATTTAATGTATTAAGTGTACATAAATAACATCGCTTAATCATTAATTGTTTTAATAAAATTTGGCAATATCCAAATTAATCTTATATGATACACAAGAGTTTCATTGAGTACATAGATATATGAATCACCCAAAGTCGTGACAATTTACTAGTTAGAATTTATACTTATAGGCACATATCCCAATATATTTATATACATAAGCTATATATGTATAAGCCCTCATACATATTAGTATATCCATAGTACGTGTTGTACACAAGTCTACAACAGTTCTAAACACTAAAAAATAATTCTCAATGGGTAAAAGTGGACCATATTATAGTATACTCCTCATTAACAATATATAATGTCAATACCTACAACTATGTATTTCCCTTATATTGACCTCATGTCAAATGTAAGAATAATCAGACACAAATATAATATTATAAATTTAGTATACATCCTCACCACATTATCTATATCTACTCTATCAAAACTTAGCTATCAAACATTACCCATCATTTATCGAGTTATTATTTTATATTTTTCCATAAAGATAGTTATATTAGAAACATACATGTGACTACACAAACAAGTAATACTTACAAAAAAACTACATATATGGATTTAACCATATATAGACTTAGCATAATACCAAATAATGTTTAGGAATATCTAATAGGCATCCAAGATAATATTATACAAGTTTTCTAAAATTGTTAACACTATTATGCTATTCTATATTCTATACATAGAAATTTATATGTTTAGCATGCTCATACACTATTATGCTAACATCCAAGAGATAAGAACAATAACACATACCATATTATGCAAACATACAAGATATAAGATGTTAGATACTAATGCTTAATAAGATTCTATACATAGACACATCATCATACATTGCCATACATAAACTTATGTATACTATTCTTAAATACGAGTCACCACATATTAAAATAACTTAGTTTATTAAGTTGTTGCCCAATAATATACTCACTATATATACATCAAATTACTAAATATAAAGTTAAAGTGATGCATATAAAATTGAGGCCTTGCATGTAAGGTTGATTCATTGCATACAAAATTAAATCACTGCATACAAAATTGAAGCACTGCCTAAGGATGTACTAGACATATGCGGAATTAAATTGCTATGTATTTAGGTAAGTCATTGGAATATAGGTACTACATATATTTACAAAAATATTATTGTGTATAGACTTATATAATCGCCCTATGATATACTACAGTGCTGAAGAAATTGGCATTTCAAGTCACTTAATTTATAGTATATATAAATGTGTAATTGGCACTTCATGAGGTATATATAAACATGTTCAGAATTAAATTACTTCACACTAAATTAAAATTTAAGAGATACAACTCTCTATCAAATAATTGGAAATTCAAGTGTGTGTGTGTGTGTGTGTGTGTGTGTGTGTGTGTGTGTATAAAATCAAAATAAATTTATAATTTCATGTAATTCAATTCATCATGGTTATCAATTCAATTTATATTTTATAATTATATCTCATGCGTAAATCGATGTTTAGGAATATCTAATAGGCATCCAAGATATTATTGTACAAGTTTTCTAAAATTGTTAACACTATTATGCTATTCTATATTCTATACATAGAAATTTATATGTTTAGCATGCTCATACACTATTATGCTAACATACAAGAGATAAGAACAATAACACATACCCTATTATGCTAACATACAAGATATAAGATGTTAGATACTAATGCTTAATAAGATTCTATACATAGACACATCATCATAAATTGCCATACATAAACTTATGTATACTATTCCCAAATACGAGTCACCACATATTAAAATAACTCAGTTTATTAAGTTGTTGCCCAATAATATACTCACTATATATACATCAAATAACTAAATATAAAGTTAAAGTTATGCATATAAAATTGAGGCCTTGCATGTAAGGTTGATTCATTGCATACAAAATTAAATCATTGCATACAAAATTGAAGCACTGCCTGAGGATGTACTAAACGTATGCGGAATTAAATTTCTATTTATTTAGGTAAGTCATTGGAATATAGGTACTACATATATTTACAAAAATATTTTTGTGTATAGACTTATATAATCGCCCTATGATATACTACAGTGCTAAAGAAATTGGCATTTCAAGTCACTTAATTTATAGTATATATAAACGTGTAATTGGCACTTCATGAGGTATATATAAACATGTTTAGAATTAAATTGCTGCACAATAAATTAAATTTAAGAGCTACATCTCTCTATTAAATAATTGGAAATTCATGTGTGTGTGTGTGTGTGTGTGTGTGTGTGTGTGTGTGTGTGTGTGTGTCTATATATATATATATATATATATATATATATATATATATATATATATATATATATATATATAATAAAAATAAATTTATAATTTCATGTAATTCAATTCATCATGGTTATCAATTTGATTGCTATTTTATAATTAGATCTCATGCATAAATTGATATATGAATTGGGTTTACTATGTGCAAATGTCAATTTAATTTCTGAACTAGTGTAGTATTTTCACTATATTTGTATATGTAGCAGATTAATATAAGTATAAATAGTAATATATACATATGATGCCATAGTCATATCATTCACTAAGTTATTTAAGTCACAATTGACTAAATATAGGTCATATTACCTCCCCAGTATATGTTGTATGATCAATTGTATGTTGTTACCTCAAAACTAGCATATTTATAGAGTGACTTGTAATTTATTACCAGCCATACTACCAAATATTAGTTTTTTACTCATTAAAAATATCTACTTTTGACAAAAGACAAACGCTAATTACACACACACACACACACACACACACACACACACACACACACACACACACACACACACACACACACACACACACAGAGCTATTATGTCTTCAATCTATTGTTATTATTATCTTTTGATATACTTAAGTCCTATAGGTTTTTTTACTAGTAGCTTCACATAGACATAATCTGACAATTCACATATATCACTTGGAATTTGCACCCAAATATTTGCAAAACTTCTCTAAGTTGATATTTAATAAACATACCAACGTCTCTAGATTGTAGTAGACACTATTCCTTCAGTGCTCCACGTTACCTTCTCCCTTTTAGCATTGTGCCACCTTTTCTAATCTTTCCTCAATTTTTTTAAATGTCTCACTTTTTTATTTAATTCCTTTTTATGAGTTTTTGCCCCTTTTTCCTAAATATGAATTTCTTTTGTAATTTATTTATTATAATTTTGGATTTTATTTTATTTTTTATATTTTTTCCTCTTAAAATAAAATTTATCATATTTTATTAACTTATCATTAATTACAATAATTAGTATATTTATTAATTAAATTAGCTCTTCAAACGCCATGATGGTTTAATGATAAATCAATCAATAAATCCAAATTTAAATCTAATTATAAAAATCACATTTATAAAAGCATTTAATGGTCACACATGCAAATCATGCAAGAAAAAATCCATAAAACCATTAAACTATGTTAGAAACCATATTAAACTATCTCATGTAAACAACATCAAAACACACTATGTTAGCTATTTATTAGGCATACAACATGTGCTAGCTAATGTGATGTGTGTAGGGTTCTAACTAGTTTCTTTGTTGTCCTCCAACATCTCCATCTACATCACCTTCTTAAATGATGCTCTCTCTCCATCATAATCTAAGGGATAAGTTCTCCTTCTTCAACCTCACAACAAGTAGGTAGTTAGATTATAACATCATGCTATACATTGATCATAGAGTATAACTGAAATAACAAATCAACATGTTTTTAATGTAAACATATACACTAAAGCTAACTGATAGTGATGTAATCATGTAATGTAAGAAATATCCTATTTTCCCATAACAACACATATCTCAAATCTTAGTTAAAAATAATTAAATCAAATATGTCAACCATAAATATCCATGAATAATCAAATAGTTTGCTTAGTGAGGAATTAGGATGTAACATTGAGACATCAATTTCTAAAACTAGGTTGTGATTTTTTAATTTCAATAAATAAAATTGAAACTAGGTGAGTCTGAAGCTCTTATGAGTAAAATTTGGCATAAATGGAAGGATTTGTTTGTGGAATATGCTAGGGATTCAAGTGGTCTAGCTATTACTTGGGCCCCTCATAGAGTTGGGGTGGATCATTGTGGTTCTGGGGATAATTGGAAGCTCTGTAAAGTTTCAAAATATTCCTCTGAATTGTCCTTCTATCTGTTTAATGTGTATGGTCCCAACTTTGTGACTCTCAAATCTCAATGATGACAAGATATTTTTGGGTAGTTATCTCTTTTAGAGCATGAAAACTATGTCCTTAGAGGATATTTAAACACCATTATGGATATATCAGATAAATGAGGTGGTTAGGGGTTATGTACATAGTCTAAGAAGGATTTATCTAGATTTGTTGAAGTTACTGAGGTAGTTTATATGATCCCCCAAAATGGATTTTTTTCTTGGAAAAATCATCAAGAAGGTTTCTGTAACATTAAGAGAATGTTGGATCAATTTTTGATCTCCCTAGAATGTTTAAATAAGGACTAGATTTTGGGAAGTAATATTATCCTATTTGTAGATCATATCACACTCTAATCAAGCTTCATATTGCAGAAGATAAGGCTCCTCCTCTATGTCCTTTCATTTTTGAAATCACATGGTTGTAGGATAATACCATCCATGATATTATAAAATATTGGTGGAACAATCCCCCTCACTTGGATCGCACTAATATGTATGTGATGTATAAAACACTTATCCATATTAAGTCATGTCTAAAATCTTGGAATAAATTGATCTTTAAAAACATTTTCATATAAATTGAAAGGGTGGAATTTAAGAGGGACATCATAAATCAAATTGTAACATCTTTTTGGTTACATTATTAAATGCAGTAAATAAATTTAATAATTAATGCATTTAATAGAGAATAACAATATTATAAACTACTTATAATATAATAAGGTAAATAATAAAAATAACATCCTATCAACTTGTTCTAATTTGAGATAATGGGATTAATTATGAACTTTATTCTTACTTCATTTCATAGTAATGAACTTTACTGCCTAAAAATGATAAAAAAACCATCTCTTATAATTTGCATTTTTGATGATGTAAGATACATCTCAGTTGATAAAAGTATAATGATCATTGTGTCACTTTCTATCTTTTGAACTCATAAGTAGTGTATGAGCACAAAAATAATTAGTTCTCCATGAAAAGGAGGTGTTCCATCTACACCTTATAGTATAGATACCTTGTTATTACTTCACTCTAGTAACTAATTGTGCCTTCGGCATCCCATTACTTGCAGTTAAGGTAATGATTTTGAGCATGGCTAATTTCCTTAGTGTGATAGGTGGTATGTATAAGGCTTGAGAATGAATTCACCATCATATGGATGACCAATGATTACTTAGAGATGGATTCATAGGTGTCTAATGTAGATAAATCTATCTTGGATAAATTATTTGAGCTTTATTTAAGGGAGGAAGTGCATTGGAAACAAAATTTGTGAGAGCTGTGGTTGAAAAAGGGGGATAATAATATGATTTTTTTTCAAAATTCCACTAGGGAACAAAGATCGGCCAACCATATCTCAAGTGTTTCTTCCAAGAATGGGGTATCATTCGACTCTTACTTTGGAATTAAAAAGGAGGTAGTGGGTTTTTCTAATGACTTGTTATGATTATTATATACAAAGTCTTCCTCTCTTAATGCTCAATATATTAGCTTGAACCATGTTATTAGATTGGTCTCAAATTTAAAAAATGCTAAGTTGATGGCCTTCTCTTCGAATGAGGAAATAAGGTATGCCATTTTTTTATGGGAAGGGATAAGTCTCCTGTGATGGATGGTTTTCCTATTGCCTTAAGTTGGAAGAACAAATTTGATTGTAAAGATACACAGGATATTTATCTAATATTTATGCACTATAAACCCATTTTATCATGTATAAGTCTATTTTATCTTATCTCCATGACTTGTAATAGGTTAGAATATGAATAGACTCCAATTTTGGCACCAAGTATGAGAATAATATGAGCAGTCATAGAATGGAAATGACTATATATACTTATATTTGTAAGAAGAATAGAGTTACACTTTTGAAGACATCAAGATACACTATCTGGTTATGGTTACTTATGATTTCTTATTTTGTTCCTTGCATGAATTTTCATGTCTAATATTTGATTAGTTTCTATTTAAGATAACCCAAATACTTTGGTTATGTTAATGAATCACTGATTGTTCTTACTTTGTATTTAATTCACAATAATTCATCCTTGCTATGATTCTATTATCTAATATTTTATATGAATATGATTCACTATCCTAAGCACTAAAGTATAACCTAGATATCCTCATCCTTAACATGTTTGGATGTTTCAAGAACCTCTTCTAACAATGGTACAATGAGCATAGAAACACTTCTTTTGGAGTAAATTATGTTGAGGTGGTTATCAAGGTAGAGAGATATTGAGACATGGTTAGACTAAAGAGTATGTAATTTTATAGATTTAGAATCAAAATGGACTGGTCTTACGATACAATAAATCATTCAAGAGAATATTTATGGAGAGACTATGAAATATTTTGGTGTGAGTTGCCTGAATTGATAGCTAATTGGTTATCATGGCTAGAATACTATTATTTTATCCTAAAAATAGAAGAAACAATCATCTGGACTAAAGAAAAGATAAACCAATTACAAAAACTGAAAATTGACTAGACAAAAGTAATAGATTATTGGATTACTACTATATATATATATATATATATATATATATAGCTAATTGGTTATCATGGCTAGAATACTATTATTTTATCCTAAAAATAGAAGAAACAATCATTTGGACTAAAGAAAAGATAAACCACTTGCAAAAACTGAAAATTGACTAGACAAAAGTAATAGATTATTGGATTACTACTATATATATATATATATATATATATATATATATATATATATATATATATATATATATATATATGGAAGATATCTAGGACTTATTTGGTAGAAAAATTTGAGGGAACTAGAGAGAAGTAATAGATTATTGGATTACTACTACTATAGATGGATACATAACTAAGTTTGTAGTATATATATATATATATATATATATATATATATATATATATATAAGTTATGTAGGACTTTTTTGTTAGAAGAACTAGAGGGAAATTTTTGTAATGACTATCTATCCTTGTCAAGATGTTGGTTGTGTACAAGGCCATGGTGCCTATTTCAATCACTATAGAGTAGTCACTTTGGGCATATGGGGGTATATGCAACATGATAGTGAATGATGATTATATGATTAGATAATGCTTGAACCTAAATCTAGAATGGAGACACGAGGGAAGAAGAGTTAGAAGAAAAGTCTAGATTTAGAATGTGAGCTAAGATAATAGAATACATGGAATAAATAGAATAATACCCAAGTAACTATGAGTAGAGGTAAGATTAGTAATAAAATAGGTGATGAATGAGTAATAATATGTGACGAGTGAGATAAAAAAGATGAAGAATGAATAAAGAAGAAAGAAGATGATGAATGTTGCTAGACAGAAAAAGTGATGAAAAATGAGATAAAGAAGAAATGTTCAAAGAAGAAGATGATAATAGTGTAGAAGTAGAGAAATTAGATGATAGATGTAACGTGTAGATACAAGAATGGATATTATTAGAAGACAAACATGAAAAATTAAGGAAAGAATTATAAAATTGTCATAGATTAATCATAGGTTTAAGTGTAGAATAAGAAGAAGTCATATAATCACTCATCAAAAGAGCACATGTCCTTGTAGCCCAATTTCATATATTATAGTAGATTTTTTTAACTAGGTAGATAGGAAGATGGTAGTTGGGAAGGCTCATTTTCATAAAAAGTGCATCGTTGGGGTACTAAAATTGAAACATCAATTTGAAAGGCTTTGAAGGCCATAGGGTTTGTTTAGACCAAGTAGAGAAAAAAAAGGAAATAGAAAAATAGAGTGCATAGGTTGACTCTCCTAGTGTGTAAATACATATTTATAGTATATAAGTAGGATTGCCTAGAACATAGCCTCCTCTTGTAAAAATTATGAAGCAAATCCCCTTGATACCAATTTACAAAATGGGTGATGTAGAAGGATTTATAAATATAAAAACATATGATGAGTCTATGAACCTTGAACAATACTTGATAATCTGTGAAATGAGATGACAAGCTAAGGGCATCACTGATGAAGCTATCAAAAAGTGCAAGTTAGTAGGGGCACTAAATAGAAGATCACTTGAGTTTATATACCATAGAGAAATTTAGTAGGAAAGTATACAATACATTAAGGAATGACTCTTTATAGAGTTTAAGATAAAGAAATGTACAAGTCAGACTATTCAAGACTTGAAGGAGATAAGGTAAAAGTTGGGATAATAATTTTATGACTATGATCCCAAGTTATCAGATGTTATGAATAAGGTAGAATTTGAATTAATAGAAAAAGATAAATCTACATGGTTTGTCGAAGGACTACACTCCAAAATCACATTTTCCACTACACAGACTCAATATGTTACTAAATTAGGTGCTAGATTTGTTATCCTATGAGTAGATAAAATTGAAGATTATGGGGAAGCTCCTGTCATAAATTATAAGATTGAAAATACATTGAAAGATTTTATGAATAGAATGGAGAAATATCATGAGGTAGATAAACCTAAGTTAAATATATGGTGTGTAGAGTGTGTAAAAGGACATCAGAAGAATAATTATCCTAATACCAAGAAAGAGTTTTATGAAATTTTTCGAGTAGTAGGGCATGTAAAAATGTAGTGTCATCTCCTACAACAAAACGTCAAGAACCCAAAAAATTTATATTGTAGTTTATGTAAGTCACATAATCAAAATGAAAAAAATATATGGATTTGTATAATATCAAAGAAGACATCACCAAAAATTTATTCATCATTACTGCATAGTAAGTGTCCTCAATAAAATAGACAATTTTAGGCCTAGAGGTCGATAAAGGTTATGAGACCCAAGTAGGTCCACAATGGATTCCTAGTTCATCATAGTACTAGCCTCAGGGTTTGATTGGTTGGACCCTTCCTTCATCGAGTTGGACACCACCATCACCATAAGACTAGTATGTAGCACCCTGAAGCCCATCAATGATGTAGCATCAAAAAATGAGTTAGAACCCACTAGTTATGCAACAACAATTTAGAATTAGAGATAGTAACTATTAACATCAAAATTGGAACACAACACAATAATAAAGAGGATATAGAGGAGGTTATTAGTCTAACATAGGAGGATCTAGGGGTAGATACAGAGGTGGTTACTAAGGTGATAGAGCAAAAAACTATCAATGGCCTCTTTTGCAATGTTATCTGTGTGGAGAGTATAATCATTTTCAACATAATTTCCCTTTAAATACCCAAAGATAATGTTACTATGCATACTATAGAGTATATTATTAGCATGTGATAAAAGACTTTATTATCTTGGAAAAGTCAAGAAAGGATAAGGCCATTAGGAATGTGAATATGGTGAATATGCATATTAAGGAGGATGCCTTCTTAAACACTATTACACAACATCGGTACTTAGAAATATTTTTGCCTCCTCTAGAATTGCCTCAAGGTCAAGGAATTCAAAAATCAAAATGGGACAAATACCCAAACCCAACTATAGAAAAGGGGCTCATGTCTGAAGCTACATAGATGTTGAAAAACATTCAAAATCAAGACACTGTTGATAGAGATGCTAAAACCATAGATGATCAAATGTATGGATAAATCATGCATATTATGCATCAAGATGGATTTATTACTAGACTAAAAGATCTATTAAAATTTTTAGTCACACAACACAATGAACACATCTCTCAGAACATCATAAAATTATTATATAATCTAGTAGACTATGGATAATGAGGGTAATAAAAGATATAAAAGATGGGTTGGTACATAGAAACAAAGAAACATTGTGATGTAGATGCAAAAAATGACATTGAAGTCATAAGATATGAAATTCTAAATGTTGTCTTTGATTTTGGAAGCATAGTCAACATATATCTTAGGTCTACATGGGAGGTTATTGGATGATTGGTTCTAAGTTATAGTCCAATAACTCAAAGCTTAGATGAATATGGAAGAGTTGATCCCATTGGAAAATTAAAAGAAATTGAGATCAAAGTCATAGAATTGACTCTATGAGGTGACTTTGAAGTCATCGATATGAAGATAAAAACAACACATTACCCTATTTTGATTGGCAAGAAATGAGAATATGATGGTCAGATGATTATCAATATTATATAAAATAAAATAGAGGTACATTTAAGGATATAAGGTTGTCACCATTCCTCTGAGCATAGTACATAAATGATACATCATTCTAGCTAAACTAGATTCTCCCTATGTTGCATTATAAACTAGCTAGATAAAGGTAAAATCTGAAGAGATCTTGAAATCTTTGTGCGCACCTAAGTGAAAATTATTGTATGAGAATACCAAACCTTAGGTAAAATATTTTATCACTCAATAGTTTAATAAATCTAAATAATAGAGGCCTAAACTAGTAGTTACTCAGCCATTAGTAACCCAAGTTGTCATAAAAGATTGTGTGTTCATGTCTGTTAAATCACCGACTCATTTAGAAGTTGATTTTCTCTATCAAGTAGATGATCATATTCAAGATTATATAGATTTAACCATAGAAGACACTTTGCCTTGGGAAATAGGTTCATCTATCAGTAGAGGCTCAAACATGCACCTAATCAAATGGGCTCATAGTGATAATGAACTCTGACTTCTGCTAATGGTCTTTGCACATGAGAGAAAACTTCCTATGTACTATGTGATTGAGGATATCAATCAGTTCATTTTTTCCCTACAAGTTCATGTACCTACCATCATTCAACTAGTTAGTGATTTTAATTATGATCTAAAGGGATCTACAGTGACATGGTGGGAAATTCATAGAAATGATCATCTCAAGTGCGATGATGCATGTGAACTCATGATTATCAGGTTCCAACTACCATAAGTCATCATAAGAAATTAGTTTTTATTCTAAGATGGTGAGTGTCCTAAAATACATATTCAAAAATGTGTTGAAATCTATATTTAAGAATATGTGGCCCCAAAATACTTGGTTCACATCCTTTATTACACATTGGCTCCTTTACCATCATCATGGTAAATGCATCAAGAGTGCAGGAGGGAGAAAAAGCATTAGGTGCAGGTGTAAAGTGAATTCATATATACATTTGTTTTTGAATATGAGAACCCTCTGGCTCATAATGCATTGTTGAAAATTAAACATTTCCTATGCCATGGGTGTGCATAAGATTTAAGCACCATGATGGAATCCACAATGCAAAAGAATACAACTTGTGATCTAAATATGACATTACAAAGATACAAAGATTCCAAGAAAGGAGAAAAATCTCTTATGCATCCATGACATTGAATGAAAGATGAAGAAGAGGACATTAAAGATTCATATACTGATGGTGATATTGATTTAAGTAATTTATTTGAATTTGAACAACCAGTAGAACTAGTAACACACCCCATCATAGAACTTATTGAAGAAGACAATTTGTGCAACATACAAATTCTAGAATAAGAAGGGAAATGAATGATGCAAGAATATTTTGATGAGGAAAAGCATAATATTTATCAGTAGCCCATTAAAAATCATGTAGTAAACATCAGAACTAAGGAGGTTCCCAATTTAGCACATATAGGTGATTACTAGATAGAAGCTGAAGTTTCTGAAGCTATGCAACTCCTCCAAGATTATCAAGATGTGTTTCAAACCAAATTTTTAGAGGTATGAGGAGTTGATCCATCTCTAGGTGAAGTGCATATCGAAATCAAAGAGTACACATGACCCACAAATAAATTACCATTACAAGTTGAATGTAAAAATGAAGCCTAAACTTGATTGAATGCAAGATGCAAGTATAATATATCCTATAGAAAAGGTATATTTGTGTAGTCCTATGATAGTGAAGCATAATAAAATAGGTGATATCAGATCATGTGGTGATTATTACATTCTAAATGATGCATTTTTGAATGATCTATTCCTAATTCACTTCATAGATGAAGTTTTGTTATCTGTCTCAAGACATGAAATATACTCTTTCATGGATAGGTTTAGTGGCTATCTTCGAATACCCATCATTGATGAAGATAAAGATAAAATGACTTTTCCCATGAAATGGTGGTCCTTTTCATACAAGGTAATGCATTTTGACCTCAATATCACACTTGTAGTTTTTTCTCATGTAGTGGTGACTACATTCAAGGAATTTATTCATGAAATCCTAGAAATCTATCTCGATTATTAGGTGGTATTTTCCTTGTTTATAAAACATTTATCTAAACTATGCCTCATGTTTGAATGTTTTCAATCTCTGCACATTTCTATGAATTTTTAAAAAATGACTATTATATACACCTTTTGGTGTCCTACTAGGTTATACAGTGTGCAGTGAAGGCATTTTGATAGATCAATCAAAAAATTTAGTCATTCTGAGTATGCCTCCACTAGTTAGCTCCATAGAAGTGCACTCTTTTCTTGGCCATATAAGGTCATACCATAAGATTATCAAAGGATATGAAATAATTTCATATCTACTAGAATACTCACTATGTAAAAGTGTGAATTGTATCTAGACTATAGAGTGCCCAACAACCTTTATCAAACTAAAATAGAGATTGGTTACTGCATCTATCCTCATCTTTCTAGATTAGAAAAAGCCCTTTCATGTGCATGTTGATGCTTCAGGTATCATAGTTAGTGTTGTACTTATAAATATAGGAGATGGTATAATGGACCACCCCATTCATTTTATAAGTCACAAGTTTTTTGATGCATAAAATAACTACATAATAATTGAAAAAGAAGCACTAGCTATAGTGTTTGCACTACAAAAATTTTGACACTATCTTATTGAGATACCATTTGAAGTTTTCATGGATCATCAAGCTCTATGTGACCTTGTCAATAAGCCAATCCTTGGAGGATTCATTTCTATATGGTTGATGTTATTTTAAAAATTCCAATTTTTCATTAACATTAAGCCAAGCAAAGAAAATGTGGGTTTGGATCATCTCAGTCACATTACTAATGGCTAAGAACCAAGAGAATTATAGGAAGATTTTCCTAATGGTCACCTATTTTTCATGTCTATGATCCCTATTTTTTTTTAAACAGTCGCTAACTTCCTTAAAAAATGAGTATTCCCTACATACTACTAAAAAAGAGACAATAAGTAGTTTATCACAAGAGCTTTACCATTTACCATCATCAATGGGTTTTTGTATCATTTGGGGAAGGATGAAGTAATATGCAGGGTAGTTATGGAACATGAATGACCACAACTCTTATAAGAAGCACACCAAGGAGTGTTAGGACATTTTATCAGAGAAGCTACTATCAAGAAGTTATTACAGAGTGGGTTATAATGGCCAAATATTTTTTATGATGCACATAGAGTAACACAACACTGTGATGTATATCAATGCATGGGTAAACCACTATAAAGAGATGAAATGCCCTTACAAGATTTTTTAGTTGAATAACCTTTTAAACAATGGGGAATCGATTTTGTCAGACCTACAAATCCATCATGTAAATTTAGTAAGGCAAGGTATATTATCACTATGACATATTAATTTACCAAATGGTTTGAATCTATTATGACACCCAACTATAGTGTGAAGGATGTAGCAAAGTTTCTATATGATAACATTATTACAAGGTTTAGATGCCCCATCAAGGTCATGAGAGATCAAGGGACACACTTCTTGAACAATGTTATCAAGGATCTTACTGAATAAATCATGATTTCTTGTCATAAAATTACTACATACCATCTACAAGCTAATGGCCAAGCTAAGGCTTCTAATAAAGTCTTGGGAAAAATATTGATTGATATATGCGATGTCAAGAGAAATGATTATGAGGATCTCATTCTTATGATTCTATAGGCATATTACACATACTATAAAAGGGATACAAGTTTTAATCCATTCTAATTGGTATATGGACTTGAAATACTTATGCCATTGGAATATTTGGTGCCCAATCTATGCATTGTAATGGTCATGAGACTAGGGAATTGTGAGTCTCTCATCAACAGATTTCTTGAACTGAATAGAATGGAAGAGTATTGATTTAAAGAATCTTGGACATAGGAAGTTCATAATTAGACACAAAAATTAGGCATGATAGGAACCTGTACCACAAGGAATTTCATAAATACTAATCAATTAAGTTATATGATAGTCATTTCAAAGAATTTATAGGAAAATTATAGATTTAATCGAAATGGCCTTATGTTATAGCAAGTAATTGTTGTTTTGAAATATCTAAAGGGAAGCATTTTACCAAGGTGGGTGAATAGATATAGGTTTAATCCCTACCATAAATATTCTTAATTGATCTTATTCTAATAAGTGAGTGGGTGCTGAGTAGCACTAAGTAGATTAGGATTTATCATTTTTGCATATTTTTTGTGTGTTTCTTTTTCTATTTTTGTGTGTCTGTAGATGATCTCTTCACTACCATTAGAGAACCAAGACACCAAGTATAGCTTACACCTACCATGCATAGGATAATTAATGTGTGCCATCATGGATGTTAGTAGGAGAGAAAGAAATCAATTAAGTATAGGAAAGGTATGAACAAGTCACATCAATAAGATATTCACCATACAATGGTCATCTCCAAGAAGTTAATACTAGATCCAAGGTTTGATTGACTTAATCTTCAAAAAATCAATGTCCCATCAATATCATCACTCATACTCTTGTACAGACACCAAAGATCATCATGACGTATCTACATACATCTACCAATGACTAACTATCTTAATTGCTAGATCAGATAAGATTTGCCACATCAATAATTGCATTTATTTCAAATGCACATCTAAGCACCACATTTACATGGAAATAAATAGGGGTGTAATATTTAAAAGCCTAAACTCATGAAACAATTCTACATTTCATCCTTGTAAATATTTTTGTAACCTATAATTTCAAACAACTAAGTTACTTTTATTATGTAGAAATCCAATAACATTGCAATCTCATCACTTCAGCAATCATGAATACTTCAAAAATCATCAGGGGATTGATAGATACATAAAAATAAGAAATGGGCATCTATATGGCACTAAGGTAGACTAAATTAAATGATCTAGATCCATTTTATTTCCTTTGAGCAATAAAGTAGAAGCTATTTCATCTAGACCTTATTGCTATTGCATAATCACTCACTCTTGTATCACCCACTGCTTCCACAATACAAATGTTGAGTGCTTACTTCAAATTCCTAATTTTGGTAACTTAGGGGAGATTGTACAAGTCCTACTCAACTGATATAATGATGGAAAAATCTACCCTGGCCTAGACACCATGGTTGTCATCAACATAGAAGCCATGGCTCAAGATTTGGGCATGCTTACACAAGGAGACTTCCTTGCTTCATATAAGATAAGAATGTTACCTATTATAAAAGAGGTCAAAGATTTGTATGTTTACATATCCAGAGGGATCCCAATTGAATAAATTCATGATGAATCAATGCACATCCTAATATAATGCATCACAAGGAGATTCTAGTTAATGAACAAGTCTATGAGATAAATTCCAAAAGGGGTCATGGGCATCGCCCATGATATGATCCACTAGAATGAGCAATTCAAATGGATAGATTAATTCATTTGGGATATGTTCATAAAAATTGGTAAGTGTTTCACATATTCTAAGCAAACATTCTAATATCAATTTGATATCTTTCTATTGTGCTTTACATAATAGAAGTCCTTAGAAGGAGAGGTGCACCCAGACACCAACTATTGGACAGTATAGTAGTCACCCAATTTGATCTAGACACCTAAGTGTCAATGCCTAGCTCATGATTTCAAATTCAAATCATGGTGGGAGGAGTGCTTGGAATTGATCACCACATATCCTTGGGTACTGCTAGATGTAATGCAATACCTGGGCCACCATGTTGTTGTCTCCTTACTATTAAAAGGTGTATTCATACACATCCATGAGTTGTTGAGGTCTCCATTTGGATGTATTCCATTATTTATCACCATGGATATGGTGTAGGGTGAAGTCACCAAAAATAAAGGTTTTACATCTAGGTGTGTGACTAACTCCACTTCAAGATATACCACCTAACATAATTATCCTTACAACATAACAACTCAAAGAAGCTACCAGTTTGCAACCATAAAATGTAAATTATAAGCTTTCCACTCAGCATCAATATATATATATATATATATATATATATATATATATATATATATATATATATATATATATATATATCCTCTTTTGAATCAAAATACATGGAGCATGGTGACCTAGTTAGATGATCCCAAGGTGCCCTAGATTGCAATATCATATGACCTACCACACATGAGGATGGATGAACAAGAAGTTTACCAAGTAATGATTATTGACATGGTCAGTGACTTCTATGACAAAGAGGAGGAAAAGGAATTATTATTCTATAAGTTTTTACACATGATCCAATTATGTAAATAGGTTCTTCCAAATCTATGGGTTGACCTTCCACTGTGCTCTACATCAATTATCATCAACACTGTGCTAGAAAAAGCAAAGTAGTTGTAGTGAAGGATTGAATTTTTCTAGCCTCAACCTTCTACTACCTTCATAGCTAAGGATATCTTTATGCCTCTTCTATAAATCCCACTAGAGTCATTTTTACATAGACCAAAAACTAGGCACAAGGATATGGTCTCACCTACACTTGAAGAATGAACATTAGGTCGACTAGCCATCACACATGAAGCATATCCTACTACATCTTCCACTTTAGCACCACCCAAATGTAGGTTGGTCACCCTAGGATGAAATAAATCATAGGTTTACATATCTATAATCTAACCAAGTGATTATCTACCATCATTCTAGGCCTAGGAGGTCAAAGAGCTCACACCTGAGTAACCCATAATAGAAGAATAATTGACCTCAAGGGAAGAAGTAACTCATGTAATAGAAAGGTGAGTCAGGAAGGATGAGAAGAACTGCCACAATGAATAGGATCAACAAAAATAACAACAATCAAGTTGAAAAGTCAAACAAGACAAGGTTGCACAAAAGGATAAGGATGTAGAGGATGACTAACATAAGGCTATTGAGGTGGCTAAAAAGGCACAAGAATTTGTTGACATAGCCAATAAAGCACAAGAGGTAAAAGTGTATAAGGAAAAATAAGTTGAGCTCATTATTAAGGCTAAGGTAGAATAATAAAAATATAAATAGGATGTAATAGTGTAGGCAAATCAGGATACTAATGATACCATGTGTGCATAGTAGAAAGCCAAGGAGGTGATAAAGAAGAAGAAAGAAGAAGAGGATGAAGCCCTAAACAAATAATAAGAATAGGCACATGAATAATCATAGGCATAGGAATAGGATGTGGATTAATAATCCAAGGCTATGACCCTGGTAGAATAAAAGAAAGAAGAAGAAAACATGAACAAAAGCTACAAGCATAGGAAGAATAAGCCAAAGAACAAGCTAAGAAAGAAGAATTGAATATAAGAGTGGAGGAGGAGGTTAAAATAAATTAGGCTAAATATGTTGTGCAATAGCTCAAGCTAATAATAGAGGCCATGATGTAGAAATAATATGGACTTGAGCAACAACACAAAAATGAGAGTAGCTCGAATAAGAAGAAAAACCAGCTACAGCTCCAACAGGTCCATATCTCCCATAATTACCTTTGGGATGCATGCGGATATGAAACATCCTAATTATGGGTACTCAGTGGAACACTTTATCTCTCCCACTTGTGACTATGCCATGACTGGACCCTTTAGTGATTACAAGCACATTGGGAATAGTCTCACTTAACTAGGAAGCATTATTGGATGTATCCAGACTCCCATTAAAGAAACAACTCGAGGACACATCAACATTTGAAGAATCCATTACATATAAGGCCACCTCTTTAGTAGGAAAGGGATAAATCCAAGGTGGAAAATGTCAAGATGAAGGCTCACCTCCATGAAGCTGCCAAGCTTATTTAGAATGCCTATCTAGATTTGGTCACTCAAGAAATCAGGGACCAAGTCATGTCCGATTAATGCAGACTCAAGACTTTGGTCTCTGAGTTGACCAAGGACTGGTGTGAAGCTCATAAACTCGATGTAGTTATCAAATTAGGCTAAGATGTGAAGACCAAGGCTGTAATGCTCATCACTTTTCTAGAAAATTACCAAGGCATGTTAGAAAATACTACATTACAAGCACAACAGGTCACACACATATTGATAGACTAGAAGTAGAAACTGGAAAATTCCTTAGCTAGTTATAGTGTAAATTTTGCCACCATTGGCACCTCAAAATTAACCAAAATAGCCACACTACCTCTATGAAAGAGAATGATGTAACACTCTAGGAGTTATTCAATGCTAGAGACAACATGCATGACAACATCCTCAATTGGTAGAGTCAACTTTTTAACAATTCCTTCATCAATCTCCAAGTTGAGTGCCATATTGACAAGATGGAGAATCTAAGTGGCAATATTCAGACTAGGATCAACAACACAAAGGCAACCATGATCATAACTAATGACAAAGATGTGAATAAGCTCATTAGTTATCATGCCTCATTGTGCACCTTATTGTGGATGATCTAATAAGTCATGATAGATTGGATTGTTTACAAGATCAATCTAACTCCCTTTTCTAGTGAAGCTACCCATATTATCAATAAAATCATGTATCAACCACCATTAGAGCTTCAATAAATCATCACTTAGTGCAAGGATGTGAATTCCAAGTCTAAGGACTCTTCTGGCTAGTCATTGTTTGCATCCATGCCACCTCCAGAAAGTTAAGTACTACACAGAATATAGATTTTAAAAAAAAATTATATAACATTTTGTATTCAGGATGAATTAGTAAGACAAGTAGGGCCAAGTTGGTTGAAAACCTATAAAGGGTATCCACTTAGTTTTGTCAGTGTATTGAAAAATTGAAAGGGTTGTAGGTTGGTATGCTACTTAGTTAAAAACCTAAAAGGGTGGTTAAGTAATGTGGAAGAGGTGAAAACAAAAAATGATGCCTTGAATGATTACTGAGACTCTTACTAGTCTAACCACTTCTTCTGCCTCTACTCACTTGTATAATTTTAGATATCCTATGATGTTATCTCAGGACAAGAAAAAAATATAAGTTCAAGAAAGTGTTGGGACAAGAAATCAGATTGTAAAGTTTTGTAGGATATTTGTCTAATATTTGAGTATTATATACTCAGTTTATCATGTATAAGTCTATTTTATCATATCCCCATGACTTGTAATAGGTTAAAATGTGAACAAAGTCCATTTTTGGTGCCATGTATGAGAAGAATATGAATATATATATATATATATATATATATATATATATATATATATATATATATATATATATATATATATATATATATATATATATATATATATAGTCTATTTTATCCTATCCCCATGACTTGTAATAGGTTAGAATGTGAACAAAGTCCATTTTTGGTGCCATGTATGAGAAGAATATATATATATATATATATATATATATATATATATATATATATATATATATATATATAGACACACACACACACACACACACACACACACACACACACACACACACACACACACACACATTGGAAATGATTATATATACTTATATTTGTAAGAAGAATATATTTCCACTTTTTAAGAGATCAATAGAGACTATCTAGTTATGGTTACCTACGATTTCTTACTTTATTACTTACATGCATTTTTACATCTAATGTTTGACTACTTTATGTCTAATATAATCCAAATACTTTGGTTATGTTAATGAATCACTGGTTGTTCTTACTTTCTACTTAACACACAATAATTCATCCTTGCTATGATTTTATTAGCCAACCTTTTATATGAATACGATGCACTATCTACACACTAAAGTATAACCTAGCTATCCTCATCTTTAGCATTTTCTTATGCTTTAGGAACCTTTTCTAACACCTTATTCCAATCATTTTGGGATATTGTGGGTGAAAAAGTCATAGCATGCTCAACGAATCCTAGGTGAAGCAAAAAGTTGTTATGGATATCAATAATAATTTTATCTCACTAGTACTTGAAAGGGAGTTTCAATCCACTTTCAGTGATTTTGGGCATATCTCCTTGTGAAATACCATATAGAAAATTATTTATAAATCCATTGTAACCCATGTAAAACCTATTCTTGACTCATTAAGTTTTAGTGAGCAAGGGCCCTTCATTATAGGCAGACAAATCTAAGAAGGAACTATAATCAAACACAAGGTTGTGCATTCTCTTCTTTATAATCAAAAGAAATGTATGATTATGAAATTACATATTATCAAAGCTTATGATAGAGTGAATTGGATATTTTTGAAAAAAGTTCTAGAATAATTTAGTTTTGATAAAAGGTGCTACAATTGGTTCTGTAGTTGCATTTTCATTTCATGGTTCTCGATCTTATTCAATGGAGAACCGTTGGGGTTTTTTGAAGTCTCTAGAGGATTAAAGGAATGGGATCCTATATTTCCCTTCTTTTTATTCTTATGGTAGAAGCCCTCATTTTGGCTAGTTTAGGGGATCTTTTAGAAGGAATATTTAAAGGTGTTAAATTTGATGATGTGGATAGATTCACACACCAGCAGGTCATGGGTGACAAGATGCTTTTTGGATCTACTTTTATTTAAGAGGCATATAACTTGAATCAAGTTTTACTCAGGTATGAGGTGGTTTCATGACAATTAATGAGTGAGGCTAAATCATAAATTTATTTTGTGAATGTGGAAAATACAGTTCAAGCTCACATTACTAGTATTTTGAATTTTAAGGTTGAATCTATTCCTACTAAATATATTGGGGTTCCTCTTTTTAGTGGCATAGGTAATGTGAAGTTTTTGGATAACCTATTTTCCTCTTTTAGGGCTAAGCTTACAATTTGGGATGGAATATGACTTTCTTTAGTAGGTAGAATCACGTTGATCAAATTGGTCCTTGACACCCTTACAATTTGTATTATGTCAGTGTTATCTCCACCTACTAAGGTGTTTGAGGAAATCAACCAGATCATGAAAGATTTCCTTTGGAAAGGAGTAGCGGAGAAAAAATAATTTTCCTTTTCTAAAATGGGACAAAGTGTGTTTACCCGAAGCAGGTGGAGGATTTGTCATTAAGAAGTTATCTTTTCAAAACATGGCCTTGGTGGATAAGCTAGTTTGAGTTATAGTTTCTCAGCCACATGGATTGTGGAATAAGCTCCTATAACACAAGTAATTTTGTGGTTTTGAATCTACTGATATCATTTCTATGTTTAATCCTCCTAGGGTCTCACACCTATGGAATTTTATTCTCAAGTGTTGTCCTATCATTGTGAATCATATTTCATGGATAATCACCAATGGGTAAAAAGCTTACTTTTGGAGAGATTCATGGAATGACCATAAGCTGATCTAGGATGTGTCAGGTCTAATAGAGGTGAAAGCCTTATTGTTTGACATTTAGGGAAGTAAGGTATGTGACTATCTAGAGCCTCACCTATGGACTAAGATGATCAAATAGAAATGGAAAAATCTAAAGGATGTTAAAATTTTAGATTTATAGAAAGAAGTGTTGTCAGGTATATTGGCCAAAAGGAATTTTTTCATCAACTCTAAAGAGGATTATATTCAATGGGTTGGTGGTAAGTCTAGAGGCTACTCGATAAAACTAGGGTATAAGTTGTTAGATTATGAGCATGATTATTTTACTTGAGCTAAAGTTTTATGATAGAACAAGACATGATTACCTAAGGTTGACACTTTCTCTTAGTTGAAAACCTAAGATAGGAACCTCACTTTTGATAATCATCGAAAGATTGACTTTGAAGGCCCATCTTAATGCTATCTTTTTTACTTGGTTGAAGAGGATTCTAGTCACCTTCTCTTTAGATGATCCTTTGTAACAAAGTATTGGAATTGGCTATGCTAGATTAGGGCTAAGTTGGCCTAGCCCAATATCTTTGTTTGAAGTTTTTTCCTCTTGGATGGGAGGTCCTCTTAAGAGTGATTTTGAAAATATTTGGGTTGATTGTCCAATTTTTTTAATATGTATGTTGTGTAGAGAACAAAATCAATGACTTTTTGAAAACAAATTCAGCCAGTTAAGTGTGATTTCACACAAGGCAAAGATTACAATGTCTGAAGTTGGTTCCACTCACATAAAAAAATCCATGAAGTTCTATCAAGATCGGATAGGCAAATTCTATGTAGTTGGTTTCTCTTTAGATATCCCCCCATTAATGTGCATGGGGAAGTTAGTAATAAGCAATATCAGGCAAATAATGTAGATTGGATCCCTCCCCCTCCTAGTGTCTTCAAAATTAGTTTTGATGAGATAGATCGAGGTAATCTAGGAGCTTCTAGTGCTGGGTGTATCATTTGGGACCATGTTGGCTCTTTGATCTAGGTAGTTTTGTTTAAATTGGCCCATGGGACCAATAATGAAGTTGAGGTTTAAGTGTTGTATTTGGGGATTAATCTAGTGGTGCAATGTGGCATTTCCAATGTGATAGTTGAAGTTGGCTCAATGATCATAATCCATAATTTGTGTAATAGGCAAGTATGTGTTTGACATATTTAAGGCATCCTAGGATAAGCTTGGGATTATCTTAGCTCTCTTTCCTCCTTGGAAACTGCTCATTATTTCTATGAAGATAACTCTATGGTGGATTTCTTGGCTAACCAACGAATTGAGTAGGCTGAGCATTTCATTAGGAATAATACTTAGGGGGCTCGATGTATGGTGCCTCTTAGTGTTTCCAATCTCTACGCCTTATTTTCCATATGGGGAGTGCCTAGTGTGTGTTTTGGGGGGCTTCAAAATTGGTGGATGTAATCATTGATTATTGTGTCATGATTTAATTAATTATTATGCTAATGGCTCATGTCATGCCGAGAATGTTATTACCAATTATTAGTCTCATTAATTCATCCATGTGCCGAGTTAATTGATTTCTCTATGTTTTTTATGGAGAATCTTGGTTTTAGTGTTGGGCAAAGTAAAATATGGATTATATATTATAAATGGCCCTTAACAAGCCATTACTGAGAGTGGGGGTTGAGTTGAGTGATATGTCCTTTAAAGGAGGTGTGAATGAAGTGCAAATCAATCACATGTTTTTGATGCAATCTAGATTGATTATTAAAGTGATAAGAACCTTAGTGGGGTTCATCTTTTTGAGAACTCCTTATAGAGTTAAGGTAAACCCTAACTTAACATCACTTTTTATTGACAATTTTTGTTGTACGTAGAAGATAAAAGTGTAGTGAATGAGGTGGAAGATGGGGTGATTAGGCCACATTTTTGGGTGGGTCTAGAAGAAGCCATTATGAGTTTCCTTAAAATAACAAATTTGTTATCTCATTCTTGGGTAGGGAAATAGTTGGTATTGTTGCTCTTTCATTTTTTTAAGAGTCGTAAGCCCATCTTGTATAAGATTTGACCTTCATTGAACAGGTGCAAAAGGTCATTCGATCTCCTTCTCACAATTGGAAGTGGATTTAGGTGGTAGATGTTTATGCACTGAGGGTTCCCTAGCCTTCGTTTGTGGTTGTGTTGGCCTTGCATTCTTCTTCCAAGGCAAGGGATAGGACTCAGTTGTTGGTGGCCAGGTGGGGGTGGTAGGGAAATGCCACCTCCTGGTCAGGAGTTAGAAGCCTCGATGGTTGGGGTGGTTTAATCTAATAGTGAGTTGGTGGTGGCATTTGGGGCTGACATGTGCTCGGCCTTGAGGTGTGGTGTTGGCGTAGGATCTATTGTGGTTCTAGGAGTGATAGGCTCAGCTGTGTAGGAGGAGGTGGATGTGAATGTAGTAGGTGGGGACTAGGTATACTCTTTGTTGAAGGCAGATAAATGGGAGCCATTTCTTGGGGTGGTTTAATGTTGTGTCCTCGACTGATTCTTGCTACTAGTTTTTTATTGGTTTTGTTGGTTTTTTTTGGTGGTCCTGTTGGACTGATCGGCATTGGTTAATGTTTGGTCATGTTAGGTCCATTTTTTTCCTAATGTAATTGGAGCTCCTTTTTGACTAAAACTAGTTGTTTTGTACCTCTCATTCCCTCATGAATATTTTTAAGGCTTACAATTTTTTTTTGGTTCAATTTATATTGTGGATAAAGAGCTCATTTATCCCTCAATTACCCCTCTCTCTCTCTCTATATATATAAACTTAGTATATCTTGTTTGATCATAAAAATTCATCCTTTAACTCTTAACAAGACCCTTGATTATATAAAAGTCTTGAATTTGAATTTAAAGGCTTATTAGTGCACGGGGGCGCTGACTTGGAAACACCGAAGGTCATAAAAGAGTCCATTAATGATAATTTTTTTTTGAAACACTTCTTAATGTCACGCTAGGATAAGAATGTCATCCTGCCTCCTTGTCTTTGAAGTTTAACTTTATTTAAAGGCCACAAAAGAGAAAGATAAAGAGAGAAATTGAAATTGAGAATCCACGAGGTAGATTTTAAAAGGTGAAATAGAAATATAAAATATGTTAAATTGACAAACAAGAAAAATGAACCCCCGACTTAAAACAAATTACACCAATAAGCCATTCGTCCATCATCAATATAGTAATTTAAATACAGGAATTTAGAGCCGACGGGAGAGCATAGTAAATAAGAGCCTAAATTTTAGCTTTGAATCTAAAATTTAAATGGAAAAAATGATCATGGCCGACAGTTAAACTAAACTGATTGATTTTTATATCGTCAAAGATATTAAGACTAATGTTTTTGCTATAAATAGAATTCTAAGCTTGCAGTTATAATAATAGTATTAAGCGTTTGCGTATCTCGATTATCTTTCCTGATAAAGCAGTATTTGAAGACCAAAGACACCCCGATTCAATTGTTTCAAGAGAAAGTGACATGAAATCTTCAATAGCAGATCTGGCTATGGACATCGCTAACCCTTTAGGCAAGACATCGCTACTCCTTTCTTGTGTTAATGGATTGTTTTACTGTTTCCTTTTTCTAAATTAATTATGATGTTGTAATGATCTGGTGCTGATGAGACCCATTCAAGGAGAGTGAAGTAGAAGAGAGAGGATCTGGTTCGGCATGCGTGTCTGAGACAGCGGAGAATGTTCATCTTCGCATCCAGCCGCGTAATGGCAGGAAGTGTATAACGACTGTTCAGGGTGTAGCTAAGGACTACAATTACAATAAGATTGTGAGGGAGCTTAAGAAACAATTCTGCTGTAACGGAACAGTTGTGGAAGACATAGAGCTGGGGAAGGTCATTGAACTTCAGGGCGACCAGAGGAAGAATGTCTCCCATTTTTATATTAGCGTACGTCCTAATTTTGTTTCTAACTGCAGCGGTTTACCATGGTGATTAGTATTAATAATTCTAACATTTCTTTTGTTTTTTTAATCGCAGGCTGGTTTGGTAAACAAGGACAAAATAAAGATCCACGGCTTCTGAGCAACCTGCCGCCGTCAAATACATTTTATATGCATGAACTTTGTAACCGTCAATAAGCCATTCGTTCATCATAAATTAACTAGCACCAAGTGACATTTATCACTGGCTGAGGATCTTTCTAGTAATACTTTGCTATATCATTGTTATAATAGCCAGGGAGTGAAAATTGTTCAATTCAATGTTATATCGATGGAAAATATTTAAATTTAGGCACTGAACATGTTATTATGTTGTTTTATTTAATCACCGATGGAGGACATTCAACTATTAAAATTGGAGCTTTATTTTAATTATACCAAGTTAAATGACAAAACCAAAATATTTGAAGTCTATGTTGGGTTGGGTTGAGTATCTCTGAATAATTATTATTATTATTATTATTATTATTATTATTATTATTAAAAAATAAAATTAGTATATAAAATATATTTAGATTATAGCAAACCAAAAAAATAAATCCTATCTATTATATTGATTAAAAATAGTAAATGAGTGTAATTGAAATTGATTTGATAAGCAATAAAAAATATAAAAAGATAATTTATGGGAAAATAAAACTTTGACAAAATTATGGAAGTTTAACAAAGGTCTCGAAGGAATGAACAAGCTTTGTGTGAAATCTAGATTACTCACTACATAGGAATAAATTCTACATTTTTTGCATGACCAATAAGTCATCTTGGAAAATATTAGGTGTTTTGCTAATGAGACCAACAAATCTGTTACACATTTTTTTGGTTTTTAATTTATCTATACAAATGTGCTTCCTATTCTCATATACTAATTTATTTGTACTTCTTTTAATTGATAGGATAAATATCTCTTGAATAAAATTTCCATAAAACACATGCAAATGAGAAGAGATTAAAGAAAATGTTAAGAAACTTCAAAAGATTTACAATTACGTTCATGTTATAATTTGACTCCATATAGTTTTTGTGTAGTGGAAATGGAATGTCAAAGAGGGGTTTCAACCTTGTCTACATTAAAAGTAGTGATATAACTACACAAAAATTCTCCTAACCCTATTTTGGTACAATAGAATGATGTCAAAATAATGCCCAAACGTGTCTCAATGTGGAATCTCATTCGCAAGTGTAGAAAAATATTTTTATTAATAGAAGACACTAATTTTTAGAAGGATTATTGTCTGATTCCTATTTAGTAAATGATTATGAATGATTTATATTGATAGGAAATCTTAAGACATCACACAAGTAATGGTTGACCATGAATTATTGATAAGCAAAAGAAGGAGCATGAGAGATAAGGCTACGGTGGAAAAACCACAAAAACAAATGGGAATTATTTCGTATCTTATCAAATATGCAAAAATAATATCTAGAGATAGACTCGTGACCAAAGGATCCATCCTAGGATAGATGAATTCTTAAGAAAGGTGTAATAAGCTTAAAATGTATGTAAATAAGGATCAAAAGCTTATATAAATGGATACTAAATAGATATATAATACATAAAGTGTGAGATATGAGTAAATATGGTTAGGAAGTCTCCTAAATATAGAAAAATATAGAAAAGTAGACTAAGTGTGAAAAAATTGATAAATTATGTTATGGAAAATGTACCTATATTATACATAATATCTTGACTTTGATTTATATACATGTAAGTGAATACATGTAAATCAAAGCACATAAATAAATAATTGAAGCAATACCTTGACTGACTTATTAAATGAAGGATGAATAAAATGATGCTTAAGGTATGATCCATCCACATGGATTTGTTTTATGTTTTAAAATATGTCATATCTAAAATAATTCATAATTATAATTATTAGACAATGTTGAATTAATGTGAATGTGTAATAATTTTATAAATATAAATTGAAATGTGGGTATAATAATGATTACTTAGTGGTACCAATGTCACCACTACTAATAAGAAATCAAAAATATAATTTAAGGAGAAATTATTTTTCAAGTTATAAATTTTTTTCTCTTTTATGGGAGTTATTACACCTCAATATGCTTATTGAAAATTGAATTATGTAATTAGATCATTCATGGTGCTCTCAATTTTATTGAATTCATTCAACCTTGCTTAATCCATAATTTTGGTCAGTAATATTTTATCCATTATAAAAACTAAAATATTTGTATAAATTCCCCTCTTTTGAAGTGGTGGATTCAAAAAAAAATTACTTCAATAATTCATCTCAAAATAAAGAGTCAAATACATTAAATATCATAAAATGTATATAGGAAATGCATCAAAATGCATAAAAATCATACCAATTGCATGTAAACATCACATAACATAGTTATAAAAATCTATAAAAAAGGTGACTACCATAAAATTTAATCATGTAAAACTCAATATAAGTGTGAGAATATTCATATTAGGGTAAAATAATCGAGGAGATGGAGGAAATAATACCCTTCCCTAGTGGAAAATAGGAGACATGTACAAGTGTTATGTCTAAATGAAACCACATGGTATAAATAACATTGCGATATTCTCAAAATATGAAATTACTAGGATAAATAATATTTCCCAATGAAATTTATATATGCATAAAAATATATATAATAATAGTAACTTGATGATAAATGGTACGATGCCCCCAAATAGAAAAATAAAGAAGATACAACTTGTGAAATATGTTTCTATCATAATTATATAAGCATGATATTTAACCATTTATAAAATACTTATTTATTTTTGAATTTTATTATGTTTTTGTATTATTTAATTTTGTAAAAAAAATGCCAAGGAATGCATACAAGAGGAAACAAGGAAATACCAATTGATTAAAATAAAATCCAAGGCAGGGGGATAAATAAACCATGTAAAAATAGGTTTTCCAAATGGGTGAAAAAAATAATAATGATAAAAAGGAGGATTATAAATAATTTATAACTTTTCTCATAACTCAATGTATGCTACGAAGGAACATTTTTGTGTCAATAGGTAGGTGGGTGTCTGTGTGTGTGTTTTCAGGATTGTTAAATAAATGCAAGTGTTTAGAATTGGAAAAAATTTTAAAGGGCAACGGCCAATTTAGCATATCAATAAATTAAAAACAAAGGGTCTAGAGGAATGCCAAATTAAAGTAGAAGGTAACTTACATATAATGTAAAATATAGAAAAATATAAGGCATGCCATCCATAAAATGAAGGGAGGAAAGTGCACACACAATACAACATATAGAGGAGAAGAATATATATACAATAATAAAAAAATAGTGCGATAACATTATATCAATTAGGCATAAGATATAGGATAACAAGGATAACCAATGACCTAATAAATAAGTTCATAATTATAAATATAAGAGTTAGATGTCTAGTTCTAAGTATAATAAAAGTAGTTATGATTTGATTAATTAATGCAATCATATTTTGAAGGAGAGATATCTGGAGAGTGAGCTGGGAGAGATGTTGGAACATCTATAAGACCATGCATAGGAATATAACATGATAAAAATAGATTCTATAAAATGATTTATAATATGATGTTGAAAATCAATATTGGAACACATGTAAGTATGAAATATAGGACTTATAGGTGCAATTGTAGTATTAAAAACTTGAGGATTTTGCACATGAAATTTTATGGTTCCATATACATAAGATGTGTTAAAATAATAAATATTTGAGGTGATATTTCACACTCAAATGTAGTAGGAACCATGAATTCAGGAGGTGAAATAATGGCAAGTATCACATGAGATTTAATGATTTTCTCCTCATTAAGTGCACTAAATTATCACTTGTAATCTTGGAGGTAGGATAAGTATCTCACAAGGTGTGAAGTGAAAATTATGTACTTAAAATCATGAAAAAAATCAAGGTAATGGTATAATTTATAAAATATTACTCTCTTTTTATTAAATCATAGGTATATAAGTAATATATTATATTATCCTATATCCAAAATGATATAAAAACAATCTAGAAGGGTCTGAGTGCCATCTCTAACTAGGGTATGTGCATGGAGTTGGGGGACAATTCCATGGACATTTCCTAGAATGCATACACTTTATTCCCATAACACATATGTGTGTATGTCCATAACATGTACATGTTATGACCATAATGTGTAAATATTATGACCATAACACATACATGTTTTTTGAATTTTAGGCTCGGGATGCCGAGCCACAACATGTATGGGATGTTGAGCTAGTGAAAGTGGACCGATCCCAAGCTGTAATGTGTATGCAATGTCGAGCCAATGAAAGTGGTCAACATTCATTGACCCAACCACCAATTCACCATTTTCACTAACCACTAAACATTTTAAAATCCATCGATGTCAACATTATTTGATTAAATCTAATTTATTGGACTAATGGTTGATGGTGTTTGATTGTATTTTTTTAGGAAAATCTATTGTGAGTTTGTCTTCAATGAAATTTTACAAAATTTTGACTATGGTGATTTTCAAGGTTGATGGAAGGGCTTTGTGTAGAAATAATTTCCCATCATGCTTACAATGATCCCTATAGAAAAAGATACTTCATATTGAGATAACCTCTATGGTGAAGGAGGTTGTGGATATAGACACTTTGCATACACTTAGTGTCCTTAATGATACACTTATTCAATATTTGAGTAGGCTTTTAAAGACTGATGCTAGAGATACACCACATGGTATGTATACCTGACCCCATCACTATAAATATTTTGGTGATATATGTATTGGACCTTCAGATGATGATGATGGTGCTTCAAATGGCTTGGATGATATTCTCTTGAGTGATGAATTTTTGGTATTCATGTTTGGTGTGCACACGTCGACCTTTACACACATGCAAGTATATTTTATATAGATTTCATGTTAAATTTAAGTAATATTAGCAAATTTAAAATCTAATAATTAATTTACACATAAATTAAATAATATATATGTAATCTTTTATGTTTCACGAGGAGATAGTGCCTTCATCATCAGGGTCCACATCTGCATTATTTGAGCTTAGTCATCTTATGTTTACATTTATGGAGATAGCTGTTGGGATAACCACTACTACACCTTTATATGTTCGTATGACACCATTTATGTATATAGAGGTAAATTTTTTAGTTAATATTATATTCTATGTAAATTTCATCTATGTGTATATATATTATATTTAAGTTAAATATATATACCAAGGTTCTCAAAATTTAAGTACACTAATTGAGGTCACTCTTAGTTTAATAAAGGAGAAAGAATTATCATATATCTTCAATCATTTCTAGAAAACTAAGTGACATTGCTTATTCAGTTGATGACTAGAGTAGACACTCCATCATTGTGAGTCGAGATAGACATAGGGATAAACACTCATAGAGGTATGCGTTAAATTTTAATTTTGAGTTGTAAAAATATATTTAATTTAGTAATTTTACTACATACTTGGGGAAATATAACTTATGCAAATGTATTATGTATGCATGGTTGTTAGATGACATCTAATAGTCTAATTCAGATGATTAATATGACACCTCCTCATTTTTATATGAGGTGATGACCTTGAATTATCATCCCATGGTGGCACCAATCATGGATATCCCCTTATAAATGAATTATGTTGAATCTTAGGTCATCTTTTACCTCCATGAGATGAAATGTAAGGTATATACCTAGCTTATCAATCCATGCCCTATCTAAATTTTTTGTAGAACCATCAAATGTGGGAATAATAATCTTCCTCAATCCATCATGTAACTCACATCCAACATGAGAAATATTCCTAATGCTTTTCCATGACATAAAATCAATGAGTTTTATATCCTTCTTGAAAGGTGGTGGGTATGTCATATAATACTTATAAATCTCCACCACATCTATCCAAATTGAAGATTGCTCCTTCCTTTGATGAGCTTGAGAGGATTTCTCAAACCTTGTATTTTTCATATAGTCACAGATTGACATGAAACCCTAAAAACCCACAATTAGCCATAAATTGGCTTTGATACCATTGAAATATTCTAAAATCAAACAAAACATTGAAATCTAGAATTTCTATACAACCCTAGCCAAAATAAATATTTTTTTGATTTTAGTAGCAAACCCTAGTTTACCTATAACCCTCACAAGCTATAATAAATATCACCAAAACCCTAGTATTATTTCATCCAATATTTAAAAGGAAATTATGGCATAAAACTGATGCACCAACCTCCAACCCTAGGTGCCAATGGTGCTAGAAATTACTAAAGAATGATAATTGCCTCTGCAAGCCAAAATATCAATGAAATCCGCATATAAACATGAAAATAATTATGTGACACTTCACTAAATATTTTTCAATTAGTTTATCAATTATTTAGCTATCAAATCACCCTACAAACTCAGATAATGAGCTGACCTTATGATTAAAATTCCAACAACATGAAATAACTAATTTTTATCAATATTCTTCCACCAAAATGGCTATAAATGATCAATAAAAATAGTAATAAATATTAAAATAATTATGATAAATTATATTAATTATTTAAGGCTAAAATTAGCCAATCAAAACTTTAAATGAGCCTTAAAATAAAATCTCCCAACTATAATTAATTATATTAATTAATTGACTTTAATTTTAACCCTAGGAGAGGGTTTTCAAGTCTCCAAATGTAGATCAACCTTATTTTAAAGGGTCTTCAACATAAGGAAGGATATTTCCACCCTCAATAAGGTTCCAAACCTAAGTAAAATTACTTCAAGGCCAGTTGTTCCACTTCATACCCTAGTCACCACCCTTAGATCAATTAACCCCACCCTTGGAAGGGTAAACAAAATTTAAATTTATTAATATGAAGTCTAAATGTAGCACCTAAAATAATTCTACCCTAGATTAGGAATAGGTATTTTCATCCCTATAGCTTCAATGGACTTGAAGGCTTTCATCTTCAAGTGCTTGGTTAAGTTTTTTTGTGCTTTACCCACCAATTCAATTATTATAAATGTGTAATGCTTTTCAAATGATCACTCACTTTAATTTATACCCATCCACCAAAGTGGTGAATACAAAATGGAGGGAAGACATTTTTTAAAATATAAAAAGAGTAATCCTTATAATTCCCACTTAAGTCATTGGGTGCTAATGACCCTTAAAAGACCACAACTTAAGTGAAAATTAGAACAATAAATTACTTTTACAATTACCCTTAGAAGTACCCAAGTGTTTACCTTTTATTTATTTTTACTTAGAATTTGGGTAACCAAAATAAGGGTAAGGTTATTAAATTGAACTATGCCCCAAAGGGGGACATGACACCCACTACCCATTCTGAGATCAATAATGCCCTTCCCAACACAAGATAAATGCAAATTTTAAGCCTAACTTCATACATGTGTAAAACATAAACTATAAGTCATATAGAAAAAATTATGATCAATTATGTGCATGTGAAATCCTTATATTTTCACTCAAGATAAATTTGGTAGAAACTTCAAGATAAATCTATGGTATAATTTGTAGTATCGGGTCCTAAAATGCAAGTTTTTTTTTGGTAGTGAAGACATAACTTTTTGATCTCTAACTAATATTTATACCTTCGAGACCCCTAGTTGAAAATAAATCACTTAAATCATGTCAATAAGAAAATTACCATGAGCTCCAAGTCCACGTAGTAGCATATTTTCACAACTGATCAAGAGCATGAAAACATTGACATAAAATGTTGTCAAAGTGGAAGATGTGGTTGGAGAACTCCATTTATGGTGCTTCTTGATGGAAAAATGGTGATTTAAACACATATATATGGATGGATAACATCTAGGACCAAATTATTACCCTCCCATCACCCTTGATAGACAAACCCACCACCCATTCCTGGCTCAAGAATGCACTTCCCACACAAGAAAAATGTTGATTTTTATATTGACTTCAAACATGTGTAAAATAGAAATTGTAAGTCATATGGATGAACTATAAGATCCCTAATATGAATTTGAAATACCAAAAATTTCATGATGGATCAATTTGGTATAATCTTCAATAGTAATATGTGGCACAAGTTAAGTAACATGTCCTATAGTGTATCCTTTTGGTAGTGAAGATATAACTTCTTGAGATCTAATTAGAATTTATGCCTCCAAGATCCCCACGTGTAAATACATCACTCATAACACACACACACACACACACACACACACACACACACACACACACACACACACACACACACACACACACACACACACACACACACACACACACACACACACACACACATATAGTCAAATTATAGATGATCCAATTACCATGACCTCCAAGCCTACCCTGAAGCACATTTTCACTATTGTTAAGGAGTACAAAAACATTGACAACAAATGTTGTTAAAGTTGAAGATATAGTTGGACAAATCCATTTTTGGTGCTTCATGGTTGAAAACTAGCACTACGAACACATCTTGAGGCTTGGATAACATCTAGTAATATTTTCTTAGCCTTCCATCATGCTTGATAAACAAACTCACCACCCATTCTAGGCTTAAGAATGCCCTTCCCAACACAAAAAATGCAAATTTTTAGCCTAACTTCAGACATGCCTCAAAAATAAACTATAAGTTTTATGGGTGAACCATAAAATATATCCTATGAATGTGAAATCCCTATAATTATACCCTGGATCAATTTTGTAGATAATTTGAGAGCAATACAGGTAAAAATTTCTAGTAAGGGGTCATAAAATGCTACTTTTTCATAATGAAAAGACAACTTCTTGAGCTCTAACTAGAATTTGTACCTTCGAGGCCCCCAAGTGAAAATTCATCACACTAAGAACATATATATATATATATATATATATATATATATATATATATATATATATATATATATATATATATATATATATATAGTAAAATAACATGTGATCCCATGACCATGACTTCCAATTCCACCCTAAATTACATTTTCACTACTATTCAGAAGTATGAAAACACTGACAATAAATGTTGTCAAAGTTGAAGCTATGGTTGGAGAATTCTATTTCGCATGCTTATTGGAATTGAAAACACATCACTAGGGGAGGATAACATTCTAAGAAAAGGTTATTGGCCTCCCATAATGATTGATATACAAACCCACCACTCATTTTGGGCTCAATAACACCTTCCTAACATAATAAAAATGTAGATTTTCACCCTATGTTTAAACATGTGTAAAACAGAAACCATAATTCATATGGATGAACCATAAGATCCCTCCTATGAATTTTAAATACCTACAGTTATAACCTATATCAATTAGATATAAACTTTTAGAGTAATTTTTGGCACAAATTGCAATAATGGGTAGTAAAATGTGAATTTTTAGTAATGCAAAGACAACTTCTTGAGCTCTAACTAGCATTTCTACCTCTAAGATCCCCAGGTGTAAATATATTACTATGATCACATCTATATAGGCAAATTATATGTTCTCTAATGACCATAATGTCTAAGTTCACTCAGAAACACATTTTATCTACTATTCAAGACTAAAAAAACACCAAGTACTTTTAGTAAGCATCTTTTAGCTTCAAGAATATGATGCAGAAAAAATAGGCCAACCTTTCGGAGGCCATAACTTTTGACTCATAACTCTGTTTGAGATCTTCCACATGCCAAAATGACCATCTCAAAAAGTTCAATTCTACCCTAAGTGGATCTATCTTCTTATATTTGATTTTGATATTTTTGGAGGCCAAATGTGATCATCTAAGGGTATGAAATTAACTTTTAATGATTTTTTTGAGAATTTTGTAAATTTAGAAATTGTATATTTTTAAAACTGGAAGTCAACTTCAGTTGAATTTCACCCCATAGTCTAATTTTACCTTTTAGGTTATTTCAAGAAATTTTTAGAGCCATGCGTGCTTGCATACAAAACATACTGTAAATAACGGTTACTTAAAATATAATTTTTTTTAAAGTTTAGTTTTTTTTAAAATTTTACATGTAGAATTTAATTTTTGAGTTTAGAATTATTTAAGCATGGTTTGGGTTTGTAATTATTTGAAGTAATTAGTATGAATCAATTCTGCTTATTTTTTCAAGATCTTCGCCTATTGGTAATTTTATTATTCTTGTTAGTTTTCAGGTTCATTATAATATGAAAATCTTTACTAACAGTGCCGACTGCATGAAGGTAGAATCTAATTCGGCACCAATAACCTAAAAATTAAAATTAGTAAGTAATTAAAAATGAAATTTATGCACGTAGTACCTATAAAATCAAAAAAAATTGGTAGCCTTGATTATATCTACATTTACAAGGTGACATACCTATACATTTCAATCCAATGAACCACTAGGATTTTCTCTAATTTTGATGGTATCAAGAATAGCTTCATGATATGACTCAATAACATTCCATATATTCCTATTTAATGTCATCTTGTGATATTTCTGAAATTAAATATTCCCTGTAAGAACTAAATTTGAATAGTGTAGTATCTTCTTATGCATTTAAAAGTCTTCAAGAAACCATGCATCTTAATTTTTTATAGGATATTTTTGAATGCAAGTTCTAGGGACTACCAAATACCCAATGGGATAGTCAATGTTTTATCCATCTATGACCTATAAAGTCACTTTTTTAAATTTCTAATGACACACTGATATAAGTAGTATTTTATTCCCTCTACATTGCTCTCATCTACAATAAGTTCAAAAACATGCCATGTATCACGAAAAACTATTTTAAATTACATTATCAGGATATATAATGAGAATAAATAGTTCATAATGATTAATCTTCTACTTGGATGCACTGTATCAAATACATGGTCAATGTCCTATGATAATGTCATATCTATAAGTTATAATTATGGTGGAACTTGATATGTGTTGATTGGAATTAGATATTTACAACTCCATTCATGCAAAAAAATTTGGGATTCACACTTAATCCAAAAAAATTCCATGATTGCATAATAAAAACATGCTAAGTGTCTTAAATGAATAATCCAAGAGCCTACATTTGAGCTATAAAATGCATATAGCTCATTTGAACCCATTAGAGTCATACATGTTGCAAGCATAATTAATAAAGGGGTGTGTGGTGAATTAGTGTTTTAAAAAACTTTCTTTCAATTATAATTTAACATTCATGAACCATGAAAGAAGCATAGTGATCTAGCAATGCATAAGGAACCATTCATATGAGAATGAAACAAGCGAACACATATATGAGTGGGAAACCCTCAAGGGGAAGAAAACCCACTATGATATTGTAAAATGGACTACTGTAGTATGAAAAGAAATACCAAATTTAGTTTATCATGAACTTAACTTGGATCACCAACTCCACTAAAGTAAAGCTCCAAGTTGACTAGGATTTAACAAGCTTCTACTTTCAAGGAATCACTAACTCCCTAAATGACTCATCACCAACTCAGTCAAATAAAATTTTTGATCAGCTTATAAATTTTTTTTAGTCAATAAAAAAATCATGACCATGCCTATGCTCTTATATTATGGTCTATAACTCATTTCAAGACCTCCTTCTACTCAACTATGCATCATTTTATTCGCTTATTTTGCATACATTTAAATAGGCCTAAATTACCTTGTATATTTACTAGTATCATGGTCACAAACCACTTGGTTAGACATAAAATAGGTATTATAAAATTTATAAACATGTTTAAATCATAATTTTAACTCGTTTTGGTCTGCCACAACTCAATTAGGCCTTACTCCTCCTTTAGGTCTCATGAAGACCCAATGGCATTATGTCTATCTTCTTAATGTTAAAACTTGATATTTTTGGGCATAAATTGACTTATAAAATAATATAAATCCATTAAAAATATTATCCAATGAACTCTTCTGACCTCATCCATGTTTTTTAGACATGCATCCTTCGTTTATATCATGAAAGCTCCTTTAGGACAAACTACCCTATTAAACCTGTGTACCTCAAAAGTTTGTCTTATAATAATGAAGCTTAAACACCATTAAGATACTAAAACATAACAAATTAAACATGAGTATATATATAATCCATGATCTTAAGGTCATCACAAAATGATTATAACACCTTCACTTAGGAAATAAGTGCTCAAGACCATCTTTGTAACTTGCTTACTCGAAACTGCCAAATCACCTCAAAAACTAGTCATGAATAATCAGAAATCCAATGCATATATATACAATTTTCATGAATATTTATGAATAAAAATGGTTATATGAGATCTACATAACATCCTCAGATAGAAAATTCATATGGTATAATGGTAAATATTAGTCTTATAGACCAATTTCTTGACCTTATGTCTCATAGTCCTATTTGAACCAAACAAGTCATTTTGTGATCAATACATTTACCAAAGACATTGATATAAAAATATTATGAAAAGAATTATAATGACTTAAAATTCATAAATAACTTCTTCATGCAATTTATTGTATCAATATATCATGCACAAATCATCAAATCTATCTCTTCATCTCTGTCTAGGTTTTACATTATCCACATCACGAGGTTTGTCTATGACTGGCTTACTTAAATCACCAGTTTAGATAAATTTAATGCTATAACCTATCTAAAAATCATTACATACATGTAAAATGAGTCTCTAGCTTCTTATGCCATCCATTTACTCTTTTTGACCAATTTAACTTTTGAGAGTTACAATAATTTCTTGACAAATAGGCTTGTACTTGAACATTTTATCTCATCTGACCAACCACCGTAGGGTAATTGGGATCTTTTAATACATGATAAAATATCTTATATATTAATTTTAATCAATCTTGAGCTTATTTGAACAAAATATTTCACATCAGGTCCTTGTTAGGGTTTTAAGGAGGTTTAACACATGTTTTGGTGTTAATGGTTGCTCATAAAAGACTACCACTTGAATCCAAAAATAATACATGGAGATATTATATAGTAACCTTACCCATAACTCCTAAAAATATCATAATCCCATGTAGAGGTTACACATGCCAGTGAATTCTTGAAATTGCTTCTTAGGTTTGAGTACATCATTCTACGAGCTCGAGAAGGCCTAAAATAATAATTCATGCACTTTTAATTCAAATATTGACCTAAAACTTTGTGATCATACCTAAAAAAACTTATCTCGCATTTTTTCATGCTCTCATGTGCATACTTGCCTTGAAATCTGATATTTATACATCACTAGGCTAGGTAGGGTCTAGAAGTGGTGTAGGTGTAGACTTAGACTGAAGGTCCTAACCGTATAGGCTCACCCTAAAGATATATTGAATGATTCTATACCTTAATCACATGATTAAACAATTCCATACAACCTTCACATGATTGTGTTTATTTATTTCACACATCCTTCACATGCCTATGTTCATTCATTTCACCATGCACATACTTCTTCATGTCATGACTATGCTTCTTATGCACTTGACTTCAATGACTTGTACCTTCCATGCTAAAATTAATAATGATATAAAATAATGTAGACATAAGACATTAGTTATCTTAAAATTATCTCTTTTTCTTTATCTCATGACAACACTCTTCCATGCACCTTTGACATCAATGAAAATAATCAACAATCTCCCAATTTATCATTGATGGAAATCATTATCAAAAAAATATATCAATAGGTTATTTCTCCCCCATTTAATACTTTCTCCCCTTTTGATATTAATAACAAATAGGTACCTCAATCACCTTGTCCTTGACATGACTCACTAGGCCACCACATGTGTTCTTATCTGACATAGGCCTTCTTCATAAATACTTAT
>JARHVA010010414.1:162500-174033 GCA_037957365.1 Torreya grandis | reverse complement strand
GAAGACATATGGACATAAGTAACAATAAATAGGCATTATGAATAATACATGGTCAATTGGAAAGGAAGGCCTATTGAAGATTCATCATGGTTGTCCAAGGAAGAGGTTGACCATCTTGGTTTTCCCTCAAATGTCTAAGATCTAACTAGGTCATCTTTCAAATTACCCTAGGTGTCTAATGTAAGAGCATCCTAGGTGTAAGGGTAAATCTTGCATCACCATAAATAATGTTTTTGTTACTATGAATTTTGTTTTTTTAGGTTTCTTAGTTCATGTGGAGCACATGTTGAAGTTTTTAGTGGTTTAAAACTATCACAATTTATTGAAGGATAAAAATAGGAACCAAAATTTTTAGTAAGATATTATTTGTGCATATAATATACATGTAATTTTACACATAATATTTCATATACCACCTTACAATATTTATGATTCAATAAAAGGTTTGCTAATTGGATGCTTGGTTCAAAGATATTCTTGTTGGAAGTTGTGGACTCTAGGGAATGTTTCTAATTCAAAATTAGAAGGTAATCAAGGTTGCATAGATTTTAGGTGAAGAAAGAAACAATACCAATGTAGGGTGTGGTTATCTAAGAGAAGATTATGATGAGTTATCAATGAAAACTTAGTAATCAGGGTTGCATTCTTATCCTCAAGTTTGGAAGAAGCAACTAAAGAAGTAAAAAGTGGGATCTAAATGAAAAATTAGAAAGTGAATGAAGATGATGACTAATTTCCTTTCTCTAATCATGTCACCTTTCCAAAATCAAGGAATCTTGATTTTTGGCACCATATCAGGTATCTTATATATTATTATGCCTAGATTTCATTTTTGGGGATGGCATGGGAAGATTTTGGAGGATCTTTTGGGAGAGAATGTCATTCATTGAGTTCTTGGACTTCATAGTGCAGTTTGTAGCTCTAAGCATGCAGGTTAACTTTCTTTGTAGTGAAACATCCCATGGCCCTATAGCATTTATAGTTTTTTTTTTATAATAAAATATGTTTGATTCCATTCTTCACATTTTTATGTGATAATATTTGTTGTGTTGTAGTGTGAATGCTGAGTGGGAATATCCCATCACTAGGTCACATTATGAGCTAATTATGATTCCCCTTTCAAATTTATTATTTTATAGCTTACTTTGAATTTTTTAATTTATTGAATTTCATTATATCATTATACATCAGTTTTATATAGTTTATTTCTATTTTAATTCATTTATTCTTAATTCATTATAGGGTAAACATTTTGGTGAGTCCATTTATTGACAAACATTGTCAAACTCTAAATCCTCACTATAGTTTTTCTATGATATCTATGAAATTTCACATTTATTTTAAAAACCCTTATATTTTTTATTTTTCATATGCAAATCATCAAAAAATGATTTTCCTTATTAGAAAATATTTTCTTAAATTATTTTGAAATTGTAGTTTACTATTTTTAGTAAGTTTTTGCATAGGTGAAAATATAAGAATATATTATATAATTGATTTATATGTTTTATAAATTCATTATTTTTTTTCAAATACTTATTTTAGATTTTATAAATACCTAAATAGATTTGTTTTAATTACAAATTTTCCATTGTGCATATTCTAGTGGTTTTTTATGTGGTTAGATTAAAATCATAATACTTATTTTATTTATAACTACTTTGAAACATATCATCTTAGTAAATTATCAAAGGTTTTCTTATCTTTAAATATAATAGGTTTAAAACCCTCTTTTTAATGGAAAAAATACTAAATAAATTACTCAAAAATTATAATTTACTATTTTTAATAAGTGTCAAATTAAGTAGTAAATAATAGCTCTATTTTCAAATTAATTTATATGTTTTTTAAATCGATTGTTTAACTAAAACCCCACTTTTAGTTTTATAAAATATTTCATAAATATCTTACAATTTCTAGTTATTTATTATGTAATAGTATATTACTCATTGTCTGTTGATTTTATGTCATTTAGGGTTTTAGTTGAAATTTATAATATTCTAAAATCAAAATTTTTTGATTGATAAACAAAAATATCTTTCTTGATTTTCTCATTTCTTTTTCATTTCTTTTGTTGATTTTTAAAACTATGTTTTAGAAATTTTAAAAGTGCTTAGCTATTGTTGTGATGGGCTTATGAGTTGTTATATTTATAGAAATCATGGTGTTATATTTATAGGGTTTACTACAATACTCATAACCATAGTACAAAAAAAAACATGGAATTTATATTCCCATGTACCTTATGTTATATCGTAAATTCTTATGATCCCTTGTTATACCCCAATAAAAAGCATTTTTTATCTATCTTATTTGTAGTGCATCTAAGAGGGAGTGTATCACCTAAGGAAATTACTCTAAAATTACCCTTCAAAATAGGGTTAGTGGGCTACATTAATGGTTTTAACTTTATATTTATATCTCTTTGACATTATGCCCACCCCCAATAAAATGAACAATCAAGCATATCTTAGAGCCCTAAAAAACAATTTAAGATCATTTCCTAGTTTACCCATTATACCTCAATTTTTGTTTGCATTATTTAATATTTAGTTTCTCAACACATGATACATTACTTAAAAAAATTTGGACTTACTATTGTTTCATATTTTATCATTAATTTCATTATGGATAGTCAAAAGAGATTGTTTTTTCCAAGAATGGTAATCCCATTTTCATATGAACAAGTTGAATGGACAAATAAAAATAAGCAAAAAACTTATAGAAGATAATTATATGATTGATTTTAATTTAGATAACATGGATACATATAAACCATTTGAATCCAAATTAACTCTTTGTATATTCATCCCAAAGAATTAAGAAATGCCTTTTTAATTCATCCATGGGTTCCTCTTTGAAACATCAACTAGGACCTCTTTTGAGTCCTCCTTTGGACTATTCCATAGGCATACATATTGGTTCCTCTTTAGGAAAATATCTAGATTCCTCTTTGGCTTACCTTTTAGACATTACTTTGAGGGTTTCTATTTTATATCCTTCATCAATCACATCTATTTTTATATTCTACATTTACTCCTTTAATCTCCTCCTTAGATGTACACTTTGGCACCACTCATGATATTCCCTAATCTCATTAATTATAATCCATATTATAACCCAAGGTTGCCTTCTAACTTTGATTATTTATGATCTATTAGGTTACTACCTATCCTTAAACTTGGATAATCTGGCACTTACACACCCAACTTATATGTTGCCTTTGTTAATGTTATTCATTGCTTTAACTCCTATAAATCTAATTCCCACAGTTTCTTTCCTAAAGAGGAGGATGTTATTATAGATTCATAATCATATTGTCCTTTATATTATTCCTTCACATCATCTATATATTATTCTTTGGTTCATCCCTTAAACACACTTTTGGGTCCTCTCTTCTGAGTCTCCTTCAATCAAGACTACAAAATACTCCTTAGATTATACATTAGAGTCTTCTTTACCTACACCTATAGATAATTTTTTGATGCATCCTTTATACATCCTTTTGGTTTTTCCTTTTATTCTTCTTTATTCACACCTATAAATTCCTCTATTTCCTCCCCTTTATATGAACACTTGGATATTACTCACATTTTTTGTTCACCATCTTCCTTAGAAACTACCTTACCAAGAAAATGCCCTATTTTTTATTATTATTGACATTCTCTTAGTTTTTCACCTAATCCCAAGGAGGTTGTTATTTATATATAACATCCACTCCGTTATTTCCTAAAGGATAATGTTAACCTTATTAGTAGTGAAGACATATCTCTTTCATTACATCCCATAGCTAGTTTGACAAATGTCATAGTTATCATATTATAATCTTAACACCTATAATGGAATCCAAGAATATTCCTCCTTCTATACCTTGTTACTATAAAAAATAGTTGATTCTAAATCAAACAAAACAATTTTATACTTAAGTACATAATGTTGTTTCAAAATCTAAGCAAGTTAAAATATTACATAAGGGAAAGCATTATAATACTATAACTAATAATCACACTCATTATTTCCCCACATAAAAAATTCACATTCAATAATATTTTATTCCCAATGAACGTCAACATGATATTTTGTCAAAAATATTAAATAGAAAGTTAACAACTTTATGCCCTAATTATTCTCATCCTTTGCATCATTTAGAGAAAACTAAAGGTAAATAATTTTTTAATTACAATGGTATTAAAATACATAAAAATAATTATTTTTATTAACTTCAATAAAATATCAATGAACTTTCCAATAAATGACTTATTGCATTTCAAAAGAGTCGTAACATAATAAAAATAATCATTTAAAATTCTAAATAGTCAAAAAAAAATTCAAATGGTTGATTATGATGCCAATTTGGGTACTTAAATATTGATATTAGATTCATTTTATTTTGTTTTTTATGTGTTTATAAATTTTATTTAATTAATATATTTCATAAATTATTTATTTACTTAATTTTGGACACTTTATAGGAATTTTCTAAAAAATAGTTAAAAGTGTTGGTTACAGTCTAGTTCACTAAATGTTTAGTTAAATTAAATATAAAGTTATTTTACTAAAAATTATATTTGTAGATTTGTATTTTTAGATTTATATTTTCAATTTTTAGACTTTCACATGTCTAGTGTTCATGTGAGTGTGCATGTTTACTTAACGAATGAAGAAGCTTCTTGCACGATGCCCATATCTTAATCAATGAGTTGAATTTATCATATATTGTATATTTTTATTTTAATTAGTTTTTAATTAATTTTATTAACTTATTTTTTATTTTTACACTTAACTTACAATGCAAGTTACCTTACAATAAGCTTATTTTAGCTTTTTTTGTTATTAATAATTACACACAAAGGTAGTCTGGTACATTAATTCAAATTAGAAAACATTTTTTCATTTTTAAAATTTTATTTTATTGAATTTAAATAGTAATTTATACCCTAAATAATATATTTTTATGTTTTAATTTATTCAATACATTTTTTGGTTGACAATCTTACTTGGAATGCAACTAATTTGATAGCTACTAATTTTGGGACAGTTTGGTTGATACATAGTTTTAATTTTAGAGTTTATTAAATATGATTTTCAAACCATAAATATATTTTTAAAAAATCATTTTTTATGATATATGTTCAATTAAGTTTTGAAAGGATTTCAATACATTATCAAAAGAAATAGTGGCTTAAGTGAATTATGCTTCCATGAATATTACTTATTTACAAAGGTGACAACTTTGTGTATTGGAAAGATTAGTTGAAAAAAATTATTGTACATAAATAAGTTTTGGATAATTTTCTACATGGGTACACACCACCTGAACACACCTTGACACAACGTCATAAAAATAACAAAAAAAGATGAAAAATAGGTGGGTGCACAAGATTTCTTCTATATTCGGAGTAACATAGACCCAAGTATTTATCCAAGAATTTTAGGATGAAATAATTCCCATGAGGTATGAAATAAATTGGATAGTTAATATAAATGATATATTAAGGTATTATAATCAAAACTCCAAACCCTTAAAATGAATTTGTAAAATTAGATATTGTCATTTTCTAAAAGAGCATGAGATTATTGTGTAAGGGTAAATTATTTAGTGTATAGAATTAGGGTTTATGGAGAAATTATCCAAGGTAGTGTTATAGTGAGAAATATTTTAAGATCTTAAAGACAATTTTTTTTTTTATTATTATCTCTATTGAGTAGTGCAAATACATGAACACTATCATTGTTGATTAATTAGTTGGTTCTATCTTGTCTCATGAGGATAATATGAGACTATACATAGGAGATTAAGAACAAGCACTTGAAATCAAGCCAAATATTTCAAATAAAAAAGAGAAAATTAAAAAATAAAAGTCAATGGAGTTATTAAAACTAAAACTCAAAGTTAAAATATGAAGCGAACTTCATAAATAAGAGTAATAAATACTTGTCATTACTACAAATAACCAAGACATGTGATTAAAGATTGCAGGATACTAGTATCTAAGAATCAAGGTAATAAAAAGAGTGAAAAAAATTATTTTCAAGATAATAAAATTAAATATAGATTATATTATTATTTCACATAAAATGGTGTAACATAGTAATTAAATAATTGGTTGTTACTTGATTTAGGGTGATCAAATCACATGACAAATCACAAAGATGGTATTAATAAGTTAGATGACTCTTTCAAAAGCTAAGTGCAATTAAAAGATATAAATTCAATCAAATTTAATTAAAATGGAAACATAAAAATAAGTAAAGACAGATATAAGTTTGAAATAAATTATCTTAATATTATTTATCACTATTTCATAAGTTATAGTGATGAAAGCAAAGAATACAAGTTTTATATTCCTACGAGTAAGTTCATAATTATTTTTGAGGATTGTAAATTTTTGAAAATGAAGTGCAAGTTGATATTTATCATGTATATACATAATTAAAAGTGAATTTTTAAAACATAATTAATTTCAATTTTATGAATTACAAATTCTTACACATGTTTCTAGTTCAATAGGAAACAATATTAGCTCTTCACAAGTGACTAGTCATCTATCTACATCAACTCCAAGAAACAACAAGAAGTTATTAAATCCACATCCAAAAAATAAAATGTTAGAAAATTATTATTATATGAGGATTAAAAATAGTTAAAATTAGTAATTTAATTTTTTTTATTATGCTTATGATGAAAATACTATGTTTACATTATCATAAATTGCTAGTAAACCTAGAAGCTATGCATAAGCTACTAAAAAAAAATGTTTTGATGCTATGAAATTAAATATGGATTATATTGAGAGAAATGATACATGGAATTTAGTTCAGCCTCATTTGAATAAATATGTCATTATTATATAGTGGATCTACAAGACCAAATTCAAGAGTGATGATAGAATTGATAAGCTAAAATCTAGACTAATTACAAAAGGATTTGCACAAACATATGGGGTTGACTATGAAGAAACTTATGCACCTATGACACATAAATATACTATAAGTATAATTATTATTTTATATATTCATAAATAATTTAAAATCCATATAATGTATGAAAAAACATTATTCTTAAATGGAGTGGTTGAAGAGAATTCTATGTGGATTAAGCACAAGGTTTTGAGGTAAAGGGTAATAATTTTGGGTATATAAGTTGAACAAAGATATTTATGGGATGAAGAAAGCTATAAGAGCTTGGTAATAAATAATTGGTTTTAGGTTATTGAATTAATAATTTTTAAAAATTAAAATTAACCAACTCTTTGCATACAAGCATTAACTTTAATGTTTTATATGTTTGTCTCTAAGTACATGACTTGATATTTATAGGTATCTATATGGGTATTTTTAATAGATTATAGGAAGATATGAAATTAAAATTTGATATGATTGATATTAGACTTATGTACTTTTTTCAATGGAACTCTATCAAAATATAGAATAAGTATTCATTTTTTAAGCCAAGTATGTCTAAAACATGTTAAATAAGTTCAATCTTCAAGATTCAAAGCCTAAACACACTCTAATTTTAAGTGGGTAAAAATTGTTAGAGGGGATGTAATACATTAATATCATGAAAATATTTTTAGAAACATGGTGGGACTTTTGATGCATCTCACTATGAAAATAATTGATATTAGTTATGGGGTTTCACTAGTATTCAGATTTATAGGAAAAACATCACTTACATATTTAAAAGAAATAAAAAGAATTTTTAGATATATAAGAGGTAATTATTAAAAAAAAATTAATCCTACACTAGTAATGTCTTTACATCTAATTGGATACATATATTTATATTGGGAAGGATATATTGACGATAGAAAGTTAACTTCAGCATATTGCTTCACATTGGGAAGTGGATTTATTTCTTCATATTCAGTTAAATAATATATCATTTCATTATCCCATATTAAAGTTTAATATGAATTTATTACATCAAATTTTACATAATAATTATGGTTGAGAATAATATTATTTTATTTTAGAGAGGTTTGACTTGAGCCAACACAAATATTTTGTGATAAAACTGAGATAATAAATTATCCAAGAATTTAGTTTTCCATTTTAGAACCAAGCACATTGAAATCAAACATAATTTCTATAGATACTCGGTAGATGAAAAACACTTTTTAATTGAACATGTGATAAGTTAAGATCAGTTTTTTGATATTCTTACCAAGGTAGTGCACAAGTCAATTCATGGAAGATTTAAGGAGATGATAGACATGTCATCTCTTTGTATCAAATGAGGAATGTTGAGTATGATATAAATTTAGGTACCTGATATATATATATATATATATATATATATATATATATATATATATATATATATATATATATATATATATATATATATATATATATATATATATATATATATATATATATATATAATGTGTTTATGAAGGTTATTTAATTTATGTGTTAAATTAGTTGTTTGATTAATTATAGACACTTTCTAGATATTTCTTAAAAAATAGTTAGATGTGTCAATTAGAGTCCAATTCAATAAATATTTAGTTAACTAAAATCTAAATTTATTTTATTAAAAAAATTATTATCAAATTTATATTTTTAGAGTTATATTTTTAGATTTCTATTTTTATGTTTCTATTTTTAGATTTTTTATTTGTGGACTTTCACTTTTCTTGTGTGCATGTTTGCTTAACTGATGAAGCAAATTCTTACATGATGTCCATATCTTATCAGCGAGTAAAACTTGTCATATTTAGTATATTTTTATTTTAATTAATTTTTAATTAAATTTATTATTATTTTTTTTACTTTTAAACATAAATAGCAATGAAATTTACCTTGTAATAATCTTATTTTTAGCTTTCTTTGTTAATAAGAATTACACATAAAGGTAATGTGGTGCATTAATTCAAATTCAAAATCATTTTTGCATGTTTGATAGTTTATTTAATTTTAGTTATATATTAAGTTATACCATCAATCATATCATTTCTAATTTGAAGTTAGAATAAGTTTTGTCAAAAATCTTCCTTATAACATAACTAGTTTGACAACTAGAAATTTTAGGTTAAATTGGTTGATACATAACTTCTATATTAGATTGAATCAAAACTGATTTTAAATCTATCCATACACTAAACTCCTTCATAAATATTATACATGATAAAATTATTCACATTCATCTTAATCAAACACATATTTCCATGAAAAAAGTTTCTAATGCCACAGCTAAATAGGTACCCAACCAAATATGGGTTCTAAATCCAACGTCATTAAAATTAAAAAATTATGAATTATGTACAAATGGTAACTCATATAATATAAATATAAATAATCAAATATTAAATCTATATTAAGTATTTATATATTCATCTAGTTGGTACATCTAATAAAAAGTTTTTTAAAAAAAAGGATTGAAAAGTATATCAAGATAATAACCTACTATGTCAAAGTCATATATAATCCATAATAAATATCCATAAATATATAAAAGTAATCATATAAAATTATTATTCAAAAATTGGGCCTTGGACACTAATAATAAAAACATAACCAATATATTTGTTGATATGATTACCCAAGGGTGCGTGAGAGGGTAGAGGAACCCACTATATAACATGACCTAGACTAAGATCTTCCTTGATCCTTGTTAGTAGAGGTTATTGGAAATCCTATCAAAAAATGATAATATAGGGATAAATTGTGAAGGAAGTAACAAAAATAAATATTTTATGGAAATAAATCCATATGTATTCATTAAAAGATAAAATAGATATAAGTATAAAGAAACAGAAACTTATTAGAATCTGAGCAATCGATAGAAACTCATATAATTGAAAAATTAAAGCAAATAGAGTACTCACTAAACACACAACAAGGATAAAAGATACATAGGAAAACCATTTTAGAATTACATTCATTAATATCTATCACATTGAAACCATATCCAAATACAATATAGAACTATATATAGAGTTTTTACAAATCATTGTCTCTTCATTTTCTACCCTTTTGATGTGCCCAAAAGGAAGGACTCTTCACATTTTAAAATCTCTTTTTATTCTTAAAAAGGCTGAATACATATAAAAATATTATAAAAAAATATAAAATAGTTCAAGTCACACACATGTCTATCATTTATACTCTACAATTTTAGTATTCCTATTATACACTCAACAATTTCTTGGATTCAGTCAATTGTCTTATCTCAAGACAAAGTCATAGTAAAAAGATCCTAATTTAAAGCTCAATATAAAGAATTCAACCATAAAAATAAGTCATAGTTATCCCTCTAAGTGTCAATTACATATTTTCACCCTTTATGCACTACTTATTCACATTATTAGGTTTTAAATTGAGTACCATACTAGCCTACTGCTATTTTAATCTTCAATAGACTAGCTTAACTAGGTGGCCACCTTTTACAAGTTTTCAACTAGCTTGAACCCGATTATATGTTTAAGTCCATCCTAAAAAATTGTACCACAATTTTTTGAAAAATACAAAAATTATAAAGGTGCATTACCTATTGGGTTAGTGGTGGTATGCTTTAGGATAGTTATGCAATTGGTTATTTTGATGATGGTTGTGTTAAAGCAGTAGATGAAACACTTGGTTCTATTGAATCTACCAGTGGAATTTGTTGTGGCTATTATATTATTGGTTGTATACTTTTAGAAATATTATTCTAATAAAGTATGTGTTGTATCTATTATGGGGAAATTAATTGTGGCTTATCAGTAAGTTATGCAATGGAGGCATCAATATAAGACAAGTCTTGCTTGAGAATTTCTCAATGAGTCAGTACTTCCCACACCATGTGATAAGTATGCATAGTGGGTCTTGAATCACCATGAGGTTCTAAATATCTTTATCTTCTGTAATGATGATGAGTGTTTTAATATTTGACACTTTAATCTGTATATCCTATGTCAAGAGCTCCAACCAATCTGCATGCCTTTGTGCCTAGATGCCAAAACATAAACTACATAAACCTTTATTTTTATATGTCTATAGTTTTTTCATGGCCTCATCATTTTAATCAAGTAATTATTTGAGTGTAGTGTTCATTATTTCAATTTTAGTGGTATGATCCTCCAACATGGTTTTAGATTTGTTTGCTTTATCTAAATCTTTTTTAATTGCATACAATGAATTGTTAAGTTTGTTATTATAATTAAACATACCCTATACTATTTGTTTCACTTGAAGTATAGATGTATCCAAAACCTAATCATACTCATTTGAGTGGTCACAAATCATATTTGTTTCTTATTTAATGTTTTTCACTTGAGCTTATAGTTTTATAGTTTGTGTGTGTCTAACTAAAATTTTGTTAGTAGTGAAACCCTAGGATATGCTCCTCAAGTATATGGTGGATAAGTAGATTCCTAATATAACATTCTTATTATTCTCTTCTCTAAATGATGGAAATGGACGTGTAAATATATTTGAGTCTAACCCTAAGCCTCTATGAAAGTTTAGACTATAAGGTCAGCCTAATCAACTCTATATCATTACCTTCACTTACCTTAGTGTTGTACATAAGGAATGAGATGCA
>JARHVA010010414.1:95000-157500 GCA_037957365.1 Torreya grandis | reverse complement strand
GCTAAGTATCCAAAGATATGATTGACTAAACACCTAGGCTTAATGTGAACCAGTATGTTATCTCAATTTTTAACTGTGTGTATGCTTAATATGTGAAAAGAGATAAGGGAATAAATGGATATCCAAATTGGACTGGTAAGATAAGATTATAATGAGGTGACTTGATTACTAATTGATCACATGGTAAATAAGGATTACTAAGGGGATCAAGGTTTGTATAACTAAGTCATAATAATGAGTATCCATGTTGTTGATATAAGGTATAAAACAAACATGATGAAAGACAAAGACATCCATGAAAATAAATGAACTCATAAATATAAGCATGCAATCATGGAAAGAATGAAAAGAAACCTTAAGAAGATAAAAAAAATAAAAGAAACCATATACAACACATAATGAATAATATAAAGATCCATGTGAAATAGACAAGTGAAATTGGATTTGATACATAGTCAAATGATATAATGTATATATAAAAGTGGGTCACAAGTCCAATCCATAATCATAAAGAATAAAGTGAAAGAATACCATGTTGTGTTCACAAATACTGATAAATTTGTCCAAAAATATAGTCCATGATGTCTAAAATATCTTGGTGAAGATGGATCCTATTAGCATCTAGAATCTCACCTATCTTTAGGGAAATATCTAAAAAGACCTCTCATAGAATATGATCAACATAAAATGTAGACGTAGCTATAATATCATGCTCATGAGGTTTCTGACATGTAGAATACCCAAGGAGGGGAATAAATGTTGGAATAAGAATGGTATTAATGGAACAAAAATGTGGCACCACTAGTGGATGATGAACCATAGGTGGGGAACAAGACATAGGGGAAGAAGGAAGATCCTTATTACATGGGTGACCTATGGGAATAAGAATAGTGGGCATAAGAATGGGCATAAGGTGATCATGAAGGTGTTTTTGGAGAATGCAATAATGATTGGTATGATGGCTATTGCACTAGTGCCAAAGAAAATATACCTCCCCATATTTTGTAATATGTGTAGGTAATAACGTAGGAGGAGGTATAGCCTTATCTTTGGGCTTGGAAAGGGTATGATGAAACATGTCAATATAGTGCTAAAGATTTTGACATTGGGTGGAATAATTATTATATGTGCCATGGATGTAATAAATACACTTGTTAGTAGGATTTGGGGTATACTAATGGAAGAGGAGGAAGTAAAAGCCAAGGAAGGCTGATATAATAAGTAGTATATAATCTAATGACTGATAACTTTGTGAATATCATAGTAAGGTTGATCATCCTATTGGGTGAGTAGGGGATCAAGTTGTGGTAAAGGAAGAAGGCCATCACCAAGGTAAGGTGGAGATGGTGTAAAGAGTAGGATAAGCTCATATAAATGATAAGAAGAATAAGATTTAGGATGAGGCTTAGCTAAATGTAGAGTAGGATTAAGAGCCAAACCAGGCTCAACTAAGGATGAAGTAGGACATGTATAGGGTTTAAGAGGAGTAGATAGCATATATTGGGGAAGCAAACTATAAAGATCCTTCTATCTATCAAAATGATAAGGACCAATCAAAGCATGATCCATGAGCATGATTATAGGAGGCTCTACCAAAAATAGAGGTGTATTATGCAATTTATCCATATCTATCCTATGAAAAATAATAATAATACCAAAAATAGGAAATATGAAAGAAGAAACATAATAAGATGAATCAAAAACTGAAATAAATAAGTATGACACTGAATAATCTCAACATCTCTATCTTAGACAAGTTCTCCTAAAATGGATCATCTAATGTATAACCATCATCATAATCAGGTGTATGAAGGTCGATGATGTAGGTAGGTATGATATTTTAATTGAAAGTTGTATGATGAATATAATATTGAGTCTTGGTTAAGACTATAGTTATGTTGTTAATACAAGGTGATGGCAGCATGGTTTCAAGGATGGTGGAAGCTAGGCAATGAAATGAGGGAAGAGATCTAAAGTTTTGATCTTGATGTTGACCTCATCGGGCTCATCATCATTAGAATTTAATAAGTTATGGGGTATGTTCCCAATGAGTTTAGGGTGACCATTATAACCTTAGGTAAAATTTATAGGATAATTTAAATGTTGAGATTCCTTGAATGAGATACTAGGAAAGGGTTTAAGGATTGGAATTTTAAAGACACCACATTCTTGGAATTGTTCTAAATTCCAAGGGTTTATGACTATTTAAATCTTGTAGATAGGACCATTATTGGGAAATTTGACATAGTGGTATACAAATAAGGTAACAACCATCATGTGATGAGTCCAACATCTACCAAACAAGATTTTATAGTAAAGTGTAAAATTAAATATCATAAATTTCACTTGAATAGTGATAGGAGGGATAGTAATAAGAAGCCACATGTAACCTAAAAGAGGCATTTTTATTCTATCATGACCTTAACATGTAATGTGTGTGGACTTAAGATTACACTTGGAATATCCAAGAGTTTTAATGAAATTAAGGGAGGTGATATAAGTGCATTAAACCTAATCAATAAAAGTGTGTTTGACTTGGATATCATTGATTTGTACACTAATAAATAGTGGAGGATCATACGCATGAAGAAAAATATCATTGAGGATCATGGAAGTGATGGGAAACTTAAAGGAAAGAAAAGTGTCTATTATTTCATACATATGATTAAACATCTCTTTGCATTTTTATAGGTTACTATCTTTAGACCTAAATAATATAGCTTCACATCCTTCTAGGGGAGGATGAGGGATGTTAATTTCAAATAATAATTTCATCATATGGTTGCAATAATGGGGGAATATCTCATAATTTCAAGAAAAGGTATTTGATATGGGAGATGAGAAAGTTCCATTATGGGTCACCATTCATCATAATCCATGGGGAGACTACTAGATAGAGGTGTGTAGTATTGTAGGAGATCTTGGGAAGGAGGATTGGAAGTGCATTCAAACTTGTGTTGATAAGATGTAGTTGGTTTAGTGTGAGGATAAATTAGCTCATTGTCTTTAGATGGTGGGATAGTAGATTTAGGTATTTCCTTTGATTGAGGTGAAAAAATACTATTATAAGGTTGAGGAATGTTTTCAATGGGTGTAGAAATTGAGGGGATAGTGGAGATAGTGTGGGATTTATTATCTATTAAAGATGTTGGAAGTGATTCTTAAAAATATATAAGGTCTTTTTTTCCCAGCTCTATTATATGATATAGGGAAGAGTCTTGAATTATGTAGAATTTTTGGTAGGTTTGGTGTGTGTGTGTGTGTATTGGATTAGAATCGATGAAAGTAAAACCCTTCACATGTTAGTCATATTTACCACATTTTATTTAGTAGTTTGATCTATAAGACTTTCAAAATTATTATTAGAAGGAGTAGGCTTATTATTTTTATCTTGATGATTAGGAAGAGGGTATTTATATATAGAAAGATGAGCATTAGTTTAGTTTAAAGTTTGGTTTTCGTTATGTGTTTATTGAAAATTAAAGGCTATGTCATATGTGTGTTGGCACTTGTGACTGAATGATTCATGATCAAAGTTTGGGCCAACTAGAAGATATATAGCTAAAATACATAATTGTATATGAGTCTCATGAGAGTGGTGTTAACTTGCATTTAAAATTAAAATAAAATAAATGGATCATGCCATGATTTCATAGGATGAGTGGGGTCAATATCTCGTGGTAGAGGCCTTGGTAGACACTTTTGAATTTTGGCTAAGGATAATGGTTTTTGAATATTAATGTTATTTGTCTGGTAAAATGTAGGTTTAAGGGTATTGTTTGGATGGGGAACATGTTCCAAAACATTGTGAAGAGCAATGGTTTGAATGTTGTCAATGATATCATAAGTATTAGAAACACCATCATTGGTAGCATGACAATTTTCATTTTTAATGAACATCTAAATGCCCATGGGAGGTTGGGATGGTTTAAATTAGTGCACAAGAAAATATTGTCATTTAGATTGGTCGAGGTATTCTTCCAATGTTCTTAGAGAGACTCCTAACTCAATATTGTAACTTGGGCTAAAGAGCAATAGTGAATAGATGAAATAGATTATTGTCTACCATAATATAATCACATTTATTAGACAAGTTCTTCCATCATTTGATGAAAACTTGCATTATTTTGGTCTCAAGTTGATTATAATTTATGAAGTGAGCCAATGTATTCTTATGGAGGTCATTAGTTTGAAACTCTTGTACTAAGGAGTTAACTATATCTTTAAAAATAGTGATAGAATTGGATTTCAATTGATTGTACGAATCTAATGTTTATCTAGAGAGTTTTTTGGCTACTAACTTGGTAGTAACAAAGGTATTAAGTTTGACCCAATCTTTGTAGGGATTATCAAATGTTTTTAAATGAAATGTAAGATCAATGGACCCATTATAACTAATAGTAGGTATGATAACTCCTATGTCAATATTGGCAATTTGAGATATAAGAGTTTCATTTTGGAGATGTTTGATCATTTTATTAATAAGGGGTGGTTGAGGAATGAGGTTACCATGAGAATCCTTAAGGAGGGATGAGAGGGTATTTGGATTTTCAACTCCCCATGGAACTTATTGGGGTTGAATTTGAATGTGAATGAAGTGATTTTACATCTACATCATTTGACTAGCATTATTGGTTTGAAAAGTGTTCATTTCATTAAGAGTTTTCAATAAGATTTGATTGGTTTGGGAAGTATTTTGACTAGTTTGAATGGCATGCAAAGAATTAGTATTGGTATTAGTGGTTTGGGCTACACTATGATTAGTGGCATGTGTGGCACTAGTGGCATGAGAAGTATTGGTATAAAAGGATGCACTAATAGCATAATTTGCATGTGTAGTGAAAGAACCTCTAGTGGATTGATTATCATTGGAGGAAAAGGAAGAACTAGTTGTGTGATTGGTATTGGTAGAAAATGATGCACTAATGTCTTGATTAAGGAGGAGGTGCCTTAGAAAAGGTCCACTAGATGTTGAACCTACCACACTAGTTGAGATTCTTGGCATGAAGGTTGAAGAGATCATTGAATAAGAGGTCATGGTGTGAGAAGGGGACAAAATAGAGGGAGAGGTTGAGAAGCAAAGAATGTCTCACCCCAATATCTATGAGAGCATGTAGGGGAGGGTGAATGAGGTTATTATACTTGACCACCTATCATTTGATAGTAAATAGTTAAAGAGTCCTTTCTATAAACACCTAAATTTGGCCACCAATAACCTCTAATCAGGCTTTTGGCCAGTTTCCACCCAAAATGTATAATTTGGCCTAAAAACACTAAAACATGCTAAATGATGTGAAACTGACATATTCAAGCACTAATTTTGGACAAGGTATCCCTAAATGGGGTAAGGTAATTTATGGGCTAGCTAACTTTGATCAGTTCATTTCAAGTCAAAATGTCAAATTTATACCTGGGTGCTTTGGATTGCTCTTCCTATCAAATATCTTGCACAAGACATGTGCCTTTGTTATTTTTTGTTGAAAATATTCTAAATGGGAATACGGTTCCAATCATCTAACATCACCTTCCAATTCTAATCTAGTCAAATTTTGGACCAATAACAAGGCATTCTGATCAATTTGAGTAATTTATGCATAAAGTTCTTAATCATGCTTAAGAGATAATTAATCCAAATTAGAGCCTAATAAATAATTCCATGGAAACTTGTTGAATACTTGTTTTTAGAAATGAATATTGAATATATGCATCATCAAGTGACCTCATTTCTTGGGAAGACATCTCTAGGCCATAAATGCCATAAATATTAGGATTCATGCCCTCCATGCCTCATCAATGCCTTCCATGATGCCCTCCATGCCTCTTAATTGCTCCTTATTCCAATTCCATGATGAGGATAATTACAAACTTAATTCCAAAAATTGAATTAATCCTCAACCACACATCTCAATCTTGATATGGATGATTCAGGTTGATTCTGATCAAATCCAAAAATCTATAAATAAAGAAGCCAAGAACATCATTTCTAAGCTATTTTGGTGCAAAGTTATAATGCACAAATATCTTCAAGAATCCATTACAACTAGTGTTTCCATGCCAAATTGATTCCAATCCAAGCCAAGCCACAAGCCAAAGGTACCAAGGAGAAAAGGAGATAGCCAAGCCTCCTTTGATGAAGACTTCATGAGCACAAGCTGAGAAAGCCACCATTACAAAGGCATTTGGAGCATCCAAGGAACGTGAAGAAATTCTTGTGTTTTATTTCCTTACTTTTTAGTTTTGTTTGTCATTTTCTTTTGTTAACTAAGCTTTCCCTAGTGTCTAGGCCTAGATATGTTATGTTATTAGTGTGTTTATTTCATTTTATTTGTCATTTTGGAACTAACACCATAGTAACCATCCTCTCTTGAGTCAAATTCCTAGATCACATAATGGCATGCCCGGTGGGACTAGATGTATCTCACACTTAAATAAGATCATTTAACAACTCTAAAAATTTTATTTTGACCCTTAAAACTCTTGTAAATTGATTTTATAACTTTATTTTGCCTTTTTTATTTGCCATAGTTTTACACAGTAACTAACATCGACAAGTAAGACTGACATCAGTTGCATAGCTTAACTAATGTCAGTTAGAAAAAATGACATCAATTAGATACCTATCAAGATGGTCAAACTGGTATAATATGTGTTAGTTAGGTAACTAACATTGGTTAGCTTAAGTAACCATCGTCAGTCACTGTGTTTTTCTTAAAACACAAACCCAAGAGCTATTTTTTCAAAGTTCATTATTTCAATCTAAAAATATATTTAAAGCTAAAGGACATTCTAACATTTTTATTATAGGACCAAGCTTGACATTTTCTAAAAAATATGTTTAAATCACTTTTTACATGCTTAAAAATCAATTAGGAACCTTGTTTTGGTGTTTAACAAAGAATTTAGATGTTTTTGGTGAATGTTTTCAAAGTTTACAACTAAGACCAAGGGGTTAAATGAACACCAAAAAATATTTCATTTTGGGTTAATAATTGAACACACTTATCAATTCTTGTTTGTAATAGTTGTTTAATCAATTTTTTTGTTGGCTAAAAGAGGAATGTTGCATGTATGCTCTTCTATTTGCCCCTTATAGGGAACCCTTGGAATCAAAAGCATCATTCCTATTGCAAGTAGCCTAGTCCAAGGCTTAGAAATAAAGTCATCTAAATCACTCCCTAAAAACTCATCAAGGTTTGGGTGACCTTGAAAATAACTCTAAAGTCTTTCTACTTTCATGATTTTTTTATTTTTATGCAAACTTAGCTTGTGAGGGGGACTTCATCATCTCTCACAAGTTCTTTAGGGAAGCTTTGACCCAAGGTTTCACCTCCTGACATTGACTTCATTTGGATCCTTTGGAGTTACACATAGGACATAGTGGCACTTTGGACATCTCACTACACTGAGTGAATAGCAGGATGTAGTGGTTACAAAAAGGACTAGACCTTTTTGCAATAAGCCAAGTGATATAGACCCAAAATCCATGATTTTATTCTGCATTATTTGGTGTGAAAGTCATTATGTAATTTATTCCCCTAGATCATTCAAAAACTTGTTAGATCTTAGATAAATCCCCACTTGCAACGGAAGTATTATTGGTGTAAGGTGCACCTCAAGGTCCATGTCATAGCACTATCATTTGAGAGAAGGTGGGTGTAAAAACCCTACTATATAATATGCATTTAATTATGGATGAACACTTAAAATCCTCTCAAATGATGTATATTGATGGATTCCAACAATACCAAGCAATATTGTCAGTTTATGATCTAAGGATGATTAATTAGTTGGTCTTGTCCTATATTAAAGTCTTGTTTGAAGTCAAAACTTGGTGTAAAAAAAAAGCCTAAATCAAACACATAGTCCAAATTTTCCTTTGAACAAAGAGGCATTATGTTGTCCATGTGAGAACATCAATTTTCCTTGTTTAAAGTTCATCAAAAGATTGAGAGTCATATCATCCACTTTGGTGAAGTTATGTTTCCCAATTGAGTCTAGAACTTTACCAAAGTTGTTTAATTCCTTAACTTATAATCTAAATTTGGAATTACAACTTTAGAAGTTCATAGGGTTTATGTGTTATGGGGGTTCACTATTTGCACTAAACTTGAGGGAACTTAGGTTTAATTTCCAATTTGGGTTGAAGGCCATTTAAGACTCCTAATCATTGTCATCACTTGATAGAATTAATCCATTTTTGTGCTAAACACTTTCACTTTGAGTCTATACACCACAACATATTAAAGTTAACAAAGGTAGTGTTATACTATCAAAATTTTGAGAAAATGTCTTTGCCTTAGAAAGTTTTTGAAACAAACTTTTTTGTCACACCTTTTGAGTAGTATAACATCATTATTCTACCCAAAACATTTCAAATATTGTTTGATAGACCCTCTTGCTTAGAATTCAAATTTGTTCTTATGTTTTTAGACCAATCCAAGTATACTTTTGTGATCTTTTGTTTAAAGCACAAGTTATAATATTCACTTTTGTCTATCTTGTTTGTAAAAAAGAACCAAGTTTTATACCATTTTTAATGAAAAAATAAACTATTTATAAATTGCCTTTTGTTTCATATCTTATACATCACTGATCAAGTTCATGTTCAAGAATCAAATGCCTAGTGTTTGTTAGAAGTGTTTCAAATTAATTAGATTAAAAATTTCATCTATTTTCAAAGTCTAGCTTTTAATGCCATTTGGACAATAGTCCTAGCACATGCCTTGTTTGAACCTATCTTTTGACATTGCATTTGCCCAAAAGACCTAGCAACTTTTAAATTCCTAGAGTAGACTAATTTGAAACACTTCAACTTTAGAGTTTGGAATTTAAATTTTTGTTCCACTTACTTTCTTATCTTTGTGTGAACAATGAAATGTTAGATACTTCACACTAGCTTGTTTCCTCACAAAACTTTACATAAATATTGTGATCCTTTTGAGAAATCTAGACCAAGTTGAAATATTATCTGTTTTAGATTCTATCTTTTTTAGAGTTTTTATAACTCTTTGACCTCTTATCACAAATCATTAACTATGGATCTAAACATGTATTCCTACACTCATAGTGGACTAATGTACAATCTAGGGATTAGTAATGTATTTGTGTAGGAAGAAATAATACATGACCCCTATGTAGATAATATTGCTTATAAGATGGATTTTTATCCCTCATATAATACTCAATCATGGGCACCAAGCCAAGATCCATTGGCTAACTATTTGTTTAACACACCACCTTATTTATAACATGACCAAGAACAAACTGTGTAATACCTAGCTACAATACACCTAGTGGATGAGCTAGTTCTTCAATAGTCATATCCTACTAATACAACTTCTATGTATGATCCATTTATATTTTAGAAACATTTTTTAGAGAAAAAAGATGAGATTTTGGTTAGAGCCATAGAGGTAGGGGCCAAGTTTCCAATAGACTTCCCTCATAAAAATTTACCAAATCTAGTAAGAGTACCCCACAATATCATTTACAATCAACAAGCTTACTAAATAAACCCTGTCTCTAGTCCAAATAATGTATCAAGACCCTAATATATCTAATCAAGGAAAAAACATCATGGAAGATAAATTTAACCAAATAAAGATAGTATATCAAACCTACCTAAATCAAAGTTCCAACCCATTTGTACAAACTACTTTGATAGATAACTTGATGCATATGCCTGTTATTGAAGAAGTGTCTTTAGCCTCTACACTGAATAGTGAGCCAAACATAGTGGACAATGTGCAAACAACATCTAATCCTAATCAAAGTGGTACTAATGCACAAAAAGCTATCCAAAAACATGTTCCTATAGTTAATCCCATGAGTAGATCATCATACCAAGGAATAGGAATTTATACACCCTAGCCTCAACTAGTTTCTTCCTCAAGTGTACAACCTATAGGATTAGGTAATCAAATAATGGCCAACATCACACCTCAATGATAAAATGTGAATAATCTTACTCCCCCTCAACAAGTAGTGAGTAGTATTACATAATAGTAGGCATAATATAGTGTATTAATGAAACAAAGTAAAAATACATTACCACCTCAATCAATGGAAGCTAATGTTCCACCTCGATAGGTAACGATGAACATACCTTTTCAGTCACAAACTAATATACCAATTCAAAACCAAGCAATGACTAGTCAATAATGTGTAAATATTGGTCAATGATAGATGTCGAATATACAACCTATTTTCACTTCTCCACAGGGGTTCATGCAACAAGGAGGTCCCCATGTTTCTCAAATATATGCTAGACAACCACTGGTTCAAAATGTGCCATAAATTTAGAGACAAAGTCTTGGTGCACAAGTTTTCACTTAACAGTAAGGTTTTATTAGTTAGTAGCATGTCCCTTTCAACCACAGTAGGCACATTATAGTTATATCCCTCCATCCCAACCAAAAAATCCTCCAAGTCAAACCTTTATCACCAACCCAAACTAGAATATCACATAGCCAAATGTGCAATTTTAAGTACATCCTAATCAACGTATGTGTATTCTTGGCCCATTCTCCACCCAAACCAATACCCCAAAAAGTATCTCCATCATACCCTAGTCAATGTGTACCACTTTTGACCTCCCAACCGTCTACCAAAACATTTTTTCTCCCTCAAACCAATATTCCTTCTAGTTTCATGTTCCAAGAATTACAACTGATGAAAGATGTAATTACTATAATTCAAGTGGGTAAACAAACTAAAAAGTTTAAATTAGATGACATGTGTTCTTATCCATTAAACATGGAGTATTTGTAGATACCATTTCCTTTAGGATACAAACTACTAAAATTCAACAAATACAAAGTGAAAGGTGACCCTAAGGCTCATTTGACTAAATTCTTTGTTACATGTCAACCAGTGGCATATAACAATATATACCTTTTGCTATTATTTCTAAGGAGCCTAGTGGGAGAAACCTTGGAGTGGTTTTTAAAGTTGCCCAGGAATTCAATAATGAAATTTGATTATCTTTTTGATAAGTTTATGAAACATTTTCTCTATAATATTGAGCATAATATTTCATTAGTGGACTTAATGAAATCAAATCAAAAAGATGGAAAAAGTTTTACAAGTTATTTACAGTGATGGAGAGCCTTTTTAAGCCATTTCACCCATATTTTACTAGATAAACAATTATTTGTTGTGTTTACTAAAAAATTTAATAGTGAGATAACTTACCATCTGAAACTACAATGTGCACATATGTTCAAAGAGATCATTGATAAAGGTTTTTTTATTGAGTGGGTGTTCATCAATAAAGGAGTCTTCAAACTTAATTCTACCAATCAGGTGAATGAACAACATCAGCATCTATTTCAAGTGAAAGCATCACAACTAACACAAGCCAATAACCAATAAAGACCGAAGTAATTCAACCATAATAAGAATGTTGTGGGAAATGGAGTAACCAAATCTCATCATGTTTAAATGGTGAAAACATCATCTGCACCACCTTTTCAACTTACTCTTACTTAGAAACCTCTCCAACCAATGCCACAAGCACAATAACCAAAACTTACATAATAAATACAACATCCTTTACCATTGGAAACCCCTCCTCTTAAGAGAACTATGCCTGCACGTCATGTCTTTAGTGACCTAGGAGAACCTATTGAGTCTATATTTCACAAAATTCCTACCACTAATTTTATTAGTTGGCCTATACCAAAGCATTATCTTCAAAGCATTCCTTATCCTGATTGGTATCATGAAAATTAATTATGTGACTATCATTGGGTCAATGAGCATAATCTATGAAGATGCATCAAAATCACGCATTTAATGGATAATATGTTGGAAAATGGGGAAATAACATTGGATAATGGTGCTTCCACTTCCAATAAAACTTTGGGGATTTATCAAAACCCTTTTCCCTAACATATTAATTAGTAGCAACAAAATAATCAGTAATAATAACAACAATAATGGCCAGTGCAATAGCAAAATCAATAGTATCAAAATCAAAGTTTGAACTAGTAGAATCAACAAAATCACCAGTAGAACCCACAATGACAAAATAATGGATAAAACTAAGGTAAAAATGATAACAACCAACAAACCTACCATGTAGTTACACATGACTACAATAGGGTTGTAGGTCATATTATGGGGGGTAGTAATAATAACATCTTCATTAATCCTAGACCAAGTACTAATCATCTTAGACTATTGATAAACAACAACATTCATCCCAATTACATGGATAAGCCTTATTTGACCTGGGAGTGCATATAAGTAAACCAAAAAACTAGGACTTCTCTTTTTAGACCTTATATTTACAACTCATTTTTGCCACATGACCACATGTAAGTGCACTAACAACTGAGACTTGTCATGTTTGGTCCCACACCATTTCCAACATCAATTAAAATTAATGGTCTAGAATTTAATCTTGATTGTGCAATCACAACTCAAAGGTTAAAGATTACTATCCTATGCCCACAACCATTCACCACTTTACCTGTCACCTAACCAACTATTCAGCCTCAAAATAAACCATTCACTACTGACCAAGATAAGAATTTTGATATTATGGAAAAATTACATAAGACACCAACATAAATTTCAATCTTAGATTTTCTATGAATGTCAATAATCCACAAGAACATCTTGAAGGAGTTTTTGACCCAATTCACTATTGCTAGTGACATATCTCTTAATAAATTTCAAGCTTTGGTTGGACACCTAGCTCCATCCTAACAAGTCACATTCAACCAAAGTGATATGTCTTCCCTTGGCCTATTCCATAATAATCCATTATACATAAAATTTTATATAAGATGGCCTAAAGTGAAACGTATCCTTATCGATAATGGATCTAGCCTCAACATACTGTCTCTAAATCTCATCAAGCTTCTTGGGTACACAACGATAGATCTCCAACCAAAAACAATAACTATTAAAGCCTATGATAATCAGGAAAGAGAGTCACAAGGCACCATTAGTTTGCCAATTATCATTGGGCCTTTAACCCATGATACACTTTGCCATATGCTTGATCTTGAGTTATCATACAATATACTTCTAAGCAGGCCTTGGTTACATGAGATTCATGTAGTCCTATCAATGTTGCACTAATGTATTAAGTTTTCCCACTCAAGGATGAAAGTGAATATTCTAGGAGATTTACACCCATACAAACACTGCAAGCATCTTGAGGCCAATTTTCAAAGCTATAATTATTAGTAAAACATGAATACAAGTTCCAAGAAGGATAAAAGAAAGGCTATACTTATTGATCCTTCACCAAATAATTTTATATATCCTAATACCTTGGATTCCCTTTCCCACATGCCACCTCTTGAAGCATCCAATCATTTCACCATTTTAGATAATGGACTAGGAGAGTATGTGACCTATGATACATTTCATATTTCCCATCTTCTTCAGAATCCAAAAACCTTTGAGTAACCTAAAGTCACCTCACATATGCATTGGCAACAAAAGAACAAAGATAAATGACTTGTCACATTTGTACTAGTATTTGTCTTAGAACCTGACCCTCTAGAAGGGGATGAATCATGGTTATACAATGCCAACCAAGTTGATTGTTATAAAAGTGAAAAGTATCCTATTCCTAATAGGATCATAGAGCATCACAATTATGAAAGAAGAGGCCTCAAATTGAATCAGTAAGGAACCATCGATCCAATTTCTATGACTAAGTATGAACGACCTTATATACTTAGATTTAAATCACCTAGGGGTGAGCCCACATATCTTATTCCAATGACTAGTGATGATCATGTTGACAATGAAGTAGATTTTGATCATAGCCTCACCTTTGATGACCTAGCTAAAACTAACCTATTTGATAATAATACCATTTATACCCTTACACTGGCCATTCATTGTAACCCTTTGCCATTATATTATCCCCAACTGATAGGTTGGGACCAACAAGAATCCAGTCTATCGATTGATGAGTTCTTTAATGATGAGGCATTCTATGATTTCTTAGGCCTTAGAGATAACATTCTATTAGGAGATCATAAATCAATATTCTCAATCACATTAGATCCTGTAGCCTATTTTTGAAATTGAGTGAACACCCTTATCCAAAAACAAATAAGTAAAACATTGAGGTCCCAAAGTGAAAATCTCATTGAGGCACTTTCTAACAAGGGAAAAAGTAAAGATAAAATATAGTCTAGTGGTGAAAACCTATCTCAGGCACCATTAAATGGGGGTGTTTAATTTTTATTCAAATTTAGACTAGGAGACCACCAACAATGAACTTGCCTATCAATCCAAGTTCAACTTTGAGCAACAACAAGTATTTGATCAAATTCTGTAAGAATTTTTGAATGTTTTTTTTCACATGGTTAGATCTCCCACTAGGGGACTTAGATTCATCATGCATAGGAAAATTTGAAGAGTAAGTCCTAACAGAGGACCCTGACATAATCCAATAGTTCAAGTCATTGCCTACTATCCTAGAAGATGGTTCAACCCTTCTAGGTAAATATCAGAACTCTATCAGACCTAAAATGGATAAAATTAGGCACATCCCTCACTAAAGAGGAACATGACATCTTTACAGCTCTATTGTGATAATTTTTAGATATCTTTGCATGGGCCTATTCAGACATGCCAGATTTAGACCTTGCCTTGGTTTTGCACCACCTTGTGGTTAATCCTAATGCCAAACCAATAAAATAAAAGTTAAATAAGATTCATCCTCGTATTATTTTATTGGTAAATAAAGAGTTGAAAAACTCTTAAAAGTAGGATGTATCTGATCCATTGACTACTCAAAATATATCTCTAATTTGGTACATGTTAGTAAAAATCCTGAAGGGATCAAAATTTATACTAAGTTTTGAGACATCAACAAAGCTTGTCCTAAAGATGATTTTCCATTGCCTAATATTGACATGATCATTGAATCCAAGGTTGGTTATAAAATTCTTTCACTCATAGATGGATTTTTAGGATACAACCAGATTAGAATAGTACTAGAAGACCAACATAAAATAATGTTCACCACTCCATGGGGAACATTATGTTATCAGGTGATGCCATTTGGCCTTAAGAATGCTAGATCCACATATCAAAGGGCCATGACTATCATATTATATGATATGATGCATTATATTATTGAAGACTATATCGATGACATATTAGTAAAATCCAAAACCAGTGTTAACCATCTGGCAGTGTTGCGTAAGATATTTGAAAGATTATGAGAGTACAAAGTCAGACTCAATCCAAAGAAATGTGTGCTTGGTGTCACTTTAGGTAAATTACTTGGCCTCATCATGTCTCATATAGGTATTGAATTTGATATGGCTAAAATCCATATTATAACTGAGATGCCACCACCCACCAATTTAAAGCAATTCCATAGTTTACAGGGTAAGATCTAGTCAATTTGATGCTTCATCTCTCAATTAGTAGATAAGTGCCATCTATTTATGCACCTTTTGAATAAAGGAGTTGCATTTCACTAGGATGATCACTGCCAAATAGCATTTCAATAGCTCAAAGACTATCTTGTTAATCCACCTATTTTATTACCTCTTATGTTAGGAAAGCCATTCATGTTATACCTATTAGTTACTGACTATGCTTTGGGGGAAATCTTGGCTCAACATGATGACAATGGAAAATATCATGTTGTATACTACTTAAGCCATACCTTGGTTACATATGAACATAACTATGCACCTATTGAAAAATATTCTCTAACCATGGTATTCATAGCTCAAAAACTATGCCATTACATGTTGAATAATAAAACCATGGTCATTTCAAAAGTAGATCCACTCAAGTATCTACTATCTAAAATATCTTTGTAAGCTAGAATTGATAAATAGATCATAGTTCTTAGTGAGTTTGACATAGAGTATGTCAATCAGAAGGCAATAAAAGGATAAGTTATTATAGATCACCTTACTAAAGCACCTCTCATAGACACACAACCACTCACATTTCAATTTCTTGATGAATCTATCATGATTATCATTGACACACCCCTTAGGGAGCAACCCTAGAAGCTATATTTTGATGGTTCATTTATGGCACATATATCAGGGGTAGGACTTTTGTTTATTACACCATAGGGGGATCTAATCTCTAAATCATTCAGATCAGATTTCCTTATATAAACAACATGGCTGAGTATGAAGCACTTGTTTTAGAACTTGATGAGTAGTGTATTGGAATAAATCTCATCTCCAAGTTTATGGTGATTTCTAGTTAATCATCAATCAGGTCACAGATCATTTCCAGACCAAAGATGACAAGCTAGTTTCATATAAAGCCATGGTCAGCACTCTCAAATGACAAATTGCCAAAATTTATTTTGAGCACATACCAAGGGCTAGTAACAAAAATATAGATGCAATGGCTACTATTATCTCTCTAATTTGACAAATAGATAAAGCTAGAGATTATCAATTCTTTGTCAAGAATTTATTAGCACTAGCTCATGAACCTTCAACCATTGCCATGATTTGTGATATTATTGGTCTTAATTCTATCTGGTACTCAAACCTTTACAACTACCTTCATGACCAATTTCTACCACCTAACCTCTCTTGAAAACAAACCAAAGCCTTTATTCATCATTCTAGTTGTTATACTCTACTAGGATCCACCCTTTATCATCATAGTTTTGATGGAACTCTACTTCATTTTTTAACTTCAACAGAGTCTATATTAGTGTTAAGAGAAGTTTACGAAGGATTATGTGGAGCCCATTCTAGTGGGGAAGTCCTATCTAAAAATCTATTGCATAATAGTTAATATTGGCCTATAATAGATGTAGATGCCACTACATATGTAAAGAAGTGTGACAAATGTCAATAGCATGCTAATTTGATTCATACCCCAGTAAAAACTTTGAAACTGATATTGACACCATGGCAATTTTCTACATGGGGACTTGAACTGATTGGGAAGATTAACCCCACTTCATCTGATGGACATAAACATATATTTACCACCATCAAATATTTCACTAAGTGGGTTAAAGTTATACCCCTCACTTACATGACTGGAAAGCAAATTTTTAGATTCATCTTCAACCATCTCATTTCCTACTACAATATTCCCTTTAACATTATATCTGATAATAGAAGATCATTCAAGAACAAGGATGTATATCAGCTATGTGTTAACTAAAACATCATGCCACATTTTTTTACAACATATTACCCTCAAGGTAATGGCAAGGCCGAGGCATCCAAAAAAACCATTGTCAATATTCTCAAAAAGATTATCAATGATACCAGTCATGATTGACACCTCCAAATATTCCCTTCCCTTTGGGCATACCCTACCAATCATTGTACCCCCATAAAAGCCACTCCATACTCATTTGTTTATGGTACTGAAGCCATCCTTCCCATTGAGGTCAAATTGCCTTCACTACACATATCTTTCAAGCATGTCTTGGATGATCATGACTATCGAGTAGCTCACCTACAAGATCTAGACCTACTTGATGAGAAATGCATAGCCACACTCAAAAATCTTCAATCATATCAAAATTGACTCAAAGGCCACTATAGTCAACATGTTAAGTATCAAACATTTGAACTTGGTGATCTTGTTCTTAAAAAAAACCAAAAGAATACCACAGTTGAGAAGAAGCATAAATGGAAATTCAAACCAAACTAGATAGGTCCTTTCATCATTACTATAGATTATGGATTAAGAGCATACAAGCTTGCCACACCAGACAAAGATGAACTTCTTGAGTTGATGAATATTATTCATCTTAAGCGGTACTATATTTGTGCACTAAAGTGTATTTTATACAAGGACTATTTTAGTTATGCCATTTTATCACTATTATTATTTATACAAATACCATCCTTATCTATCCTCTTCATTGTATCCACTTTCTACTTCTAACCTATCAGCCCAGTGTGTTCTAAAGCCTAGCTCGTTTGACCTTGGTTTTTTCCATTCATTGTACATTTTGTAGCATCAAGGTATCTGATCAGTTTCATTAGTTGGTTCAAAAACTTTAGATAGAGATCATATTTTATAATAATATGATAGAAGTTTTAGGATTTGCATCCTTAATTTTCTATTCCTTTCTTACCACCAATCTTGCTACTAATTATAACCACCTTTGATAAAATTAGTACCCTTGATCTATGCCATTGTGTCCTAGTTATAACCACCTATGGGTAAACTAAGGGCAATATTAAACCTTGATGTACCAACTTGCCACTTCTTATGTCATACTATGCCTTTTTACCAACTATGCCTATTTTGCTTGAATTGACTTCTACACTAGTTGAATTTGTCCATTGTAAGGGTGGAACTACAATGACTTGAGGTCCTACTCTAGGACTATGTAGGCAGTGTTCAATACTTGTTGAGGTCAACTCAGTCACCCTTTTCCCCATGCTCTTTCCATTTTGTGAGCAATCTAAGCCATGCTCTCACCATTTTATGATCAACCTTTATTTAAACGCTCTCACCATTATATTAGCTTGAACCATCTAGTGTCTCATCATTCTCAATTGAGTTGAGACACTCCAAAACACTTCCAAAAACATTTACAAAAATCATTAGAAAAGAATAAAAACATTGACCACTTCTTTGTCTTAAGGATTTTGGGAACCCTTACTAAGTTACAAGCAAATCACTTGTCATTTTGTTTCCCCATATTTTTTGGCCTTTTTCTCTTATGTGCTTTTTGTTTTACAATACTATTCCTATTCTTCTATCACATCCATTCTATTTGTTTTCCTCAGTTATCACATTCTTCCCATTCCCTGAGAGAACTACATTTGGCCTAAAGTTTTTTATTAGATATCACATCCATGGAATTATGTAGGCAGCGTCCACTTACCTAGTGCATAGTGCATATGGAGATAACTCAATCATCCCCTTCCTTTTCTTATATTCCCCTATTTTTGTTCATTTTTTAAGTTGTTGCCTATTTTATAGGGGAAATGTTTGTAGGGTTTCTATTACATTGTTTGTTTATTTGCTTTCAACACTATTACCTTGATTCAATTTATATGTCGTCAGTGGGTGATTCCTTGCCCACACTTACACTTGAATCCATCCATATTCATATTTTTACATTGTCATCATGGTTTATATCATTGGTGCATTATTTTCTATTGAGAATTAGATTACAGGAGTTAGTCCTCATGCATATTTTGGCCAAGTCATCATGATGTTCTATCATGATGCCTATCGACCTGTGCTACAATAAATTTAAGCTTCAAAAATTCTATTCAATAATGGTGGCATCTCTTCAACACTAACATCCTCATTCACTTCCAACCATATCCCAAATATAGTAGTTAAACATGAAAGAATTTCAACTTTTTTTAGTTTAGAAGTGCATCTCCCTGCTAGTAGGTTATTCCAATTCATCATTATCCTCTATGTTAAGTTATCATCATCCTCAGCCAAGTTTATCATGTTTTCCATAATCAGGGTCTAATGATTATAACCACCTATGAGAAAATCATTGCACACTGTCCCACTTGTATTTCTCAATGATTATAACCACCTTTGGGAAAATCATTGTGTTGTCACCACTTTACTTTTTTAACCTATACAAAGGCATGTTATTATCTTTTTTGTCTATCCTAACTGGGCTAGCTCCATCTTCTCAATGATTATAACTACCTTTGGGAAAATCATTGTGTTATCATACCACATTACCCCTATCAGGGTATAATGTTTATAACCACCTTTGGGCAAACCATTGTGCACCATCCCACTTACATTCTAAATGATTTTAACTACTTTTTCAATATCATTGTGTTTTCACCCCATCATATTTCCTTCTTTTGGTCCCCTCATTTCACTTCTTTCTTTTGAAGGGACCATTTGTCAACCTGCTTGCACCAACCATTCCCTCAAGGGGGAATCATACAGTTAGTTTATCATCATTGCAATTGTAGGTATATAATACTTTTTTATTATTTGAGAAGACATTACTATGTTTATAGCTTGCAATGCCTTCCCAAACATGGGTAAACTATAGAACCTAAACTTGGCCACCAATAACCTCTAATCAAGATTTTGGCCAATTTCCACCCAAAATGCACAATTTGGCTTAAAAACATGAAGGAATTCTTGTGTTTTCATTCCTTAAATTTTAGTTGTGTTTGTCATTTTATTTTATTAACTAATCTCTCCCTAGTGTCTAGGCCTAGAGAAGTTATGTTATTAGTGTGTTTATTTCATTTTGTTTGTCATTTTGGAACTAACACCATACTCACCATCCTCTCTTGAGTCAAATTCCTAGATCACACTTTCTTCTATGTCGAAGAAAATCATTAATAAATAAAATTGTTTCAAGTTTATACTCTAATTTGAGTTCATATTCTATGGATAAAAGATGATTATAAACTGATGATGAATGAGAAGTCTCATAATTGGTTGTGCAAGTATAAATATGCATAATGACTTTATCTAAAATGGAAGCCACAAGTTGTTTGTGGGGAAACCTATTTAGATGGGTAAGGCTCATAATTTTTGTTGGATTAAAATTTTTTTTATCTTCAAATAATAAGTCCTTAATGAGAAAATCAAGCTAAAGAGGTGATGAAAAGACAAAATCAAAAAGTAAGATACATAGTCAAACCGATCGACTATATTATGTAAAATATGAAAAAAAAAACACACACACAATCATACAGGTTGATTGTGTACTATTTAACATGGAATAAGCCAAGAAATAAGAAGACATAGTTAGATAGGTCAACTATATACTGTTTAGATAAGCGACTAAATAGGAAGATAAAGAGACACAATCGGATAGGTCGACTATGTTCTATAGGAAGCAAAGCTAAATAGTCTATAAGAGACTATGTCAATAGAAATGATAGTGTTTAAAATAGAAAAATGTTTTGAAAAATAGAATATAATAAAATTAAATTAATAACACAATAAATTAGATTAATATTAGTAATCCAATTGGAACACACAACATAAAACTTTCACCAATGTTTATTAATGCAAGTTTTGAAATACAACACACAATGACTAAATAGTAATCAACAACTTGAAAGTAAATTCTAACTAATTGGCCATCCTAAGTGTTATTAAGTTATAATAAAGTTTAATTTTAGTGTGATATGGAGTTGGTTGCAATAATGAACTAGACAACATTCTAAGGATGGTTTTATGATGTTTAGGCTAAAAGGGATCCATATTGGTGTGGTACTAGATTATTTATGAGACTTAAACCCTCACTTAACAATCCTACAACAATAAGGGTGTCAGGTGATTTGTCAACATATACCATCAACCACGTGTTTATACTTAGTTAAAAAACTAAGTTTGCTTCTCTATTGGTGATGAAATCTAAGTAGTAGACCTTGGGAATATAAATGTTTAATGATTTTTTAATGTAAAATTATTTGAAATTGTGTGCAAAAGATAAAAATATTGTGACTAGATCGATAATTTGAAAAAACACCTATTTAATCTATATTTATTAGTCTAAGCATGCAACCAACTAAAAATAAAGGTGAAATAATTACTATAAAAGAGAGATTAATTCTTTGATTATGAAGACTACATATTCTATTTAGGAGACACTATATACAAATAGTATAGAATAGAGTTGATTAGGTTGTTACATTTTTGTAGAATTAAAATATGGAAGAACATGTTTGAATGGGTTGACTATTTATTCAAGATAGAATTTACACTATAGAGCTGTGTCAATTAAGTCAACCCAATTGGTCGTAGGGATACAGTTTTATAAACTACAAAATTATGAAAAATAGTAATGAAAAGGAAATGACTAAAATGATAGAGAGAGAAATAATTAACCTTGATGGGATTGAAGATGTTTAGATTACAAAATGTTATGCTATGATGTTCAAATGTTGATTCAAAAATTCTATTAACTGAGTCAACTAGATCGACAAAATTTTCATAACCTATTTACTGAAGAAGAAGTTGAAAATAGAGTCGACTAGATTCGCAATGTTTGTAAACTTGTATGTTGATAGAAGAGAATTATGAATAGATTTGATTGGTTTGACTATGTACGCAAAACAAGGATTGAAACAAAATATTATGCCAAACTAATCGTTCTAGTAACCTATATTTAAACAAGACCTACACAAACATAATATAGTCATTTTGGATATACTATGTGTTAAACCTATGTACATAATGTTAGAACTATACCAACTCATTTAATACAGTACTAAAAAAATAGAAAAATATAATATGATGACAAAAGGAGAGTGTGAAATAAAACTTGCAAGGGTTTGGTTCACATTGGGTTCACCAAAATATATGCAATGGGAAATTCAACTGATCCATTAATCAATTTTGGCTCAAAAAAATAAATCCTACTTACACTTTCAATTATTGATTCATTAGATATCAGGGTCATGACCAAGATGGATCTTCTAGAGCTAACCAAGGGATCTCTTACCACAATAACATCATTAGAGAGAGTTCCAAAACTTCTAGTCAAGCAACACTATGCAATGACCCTAGTTAGGTCTTATGTTTTCATATTTATTAACAAAATGACAAGTAAAGTATAATCTAGTGCTCACCAAAGCTTGTGGCACAAAGTAGGGGTAATAGATATAAAAATTAAACATGCATAAAAGATCTATACTCACATCAATGTATAGGAAATCGTAATGCATGGGAGAGAATTATAAATGTAAATCTATCTATTTTTACAAAGGAGGAACAAAGTTAGGAATACTTACCTTTGAAGATGAAACTACTGATCTTCAATCTCTCCCTTGCCCAAGGTGCATTGAAATAGGTTTTTGTAGTATGTAAAGATAAAAAGAATAAGTCAGTTCTAAGCTACACAACTTATCTATGCATCTAAATAATTCTCCACAAGACAAGATTCATATTTCCAAAGAAAGTATTAAAATCTTAAGTTATTCTCCTCAAGAAAGATGGTGGATAAGCACATGTGTAATAAAATATTCTTCTTATTCTCTTCTCTAAATGATGTAATTGGATGTGTATATATATTTGAATCTAACCTTAAGCCTTTCGAAAAGTTTATCTGATAAGTTCAGGCCAATCAAATCTATATCATTATTGATATAAATAAATTAAGTCTTTGTCTTAGTCGACCTAGACCCTTAACATGTTTTACCAATTTGAGTATAGGATCGATGGAGATGACAGTGTAACATAAACTGCCAAAATGGGTTTTAGACTTAGAAAGGGGATAATGAAGGTGGTAAAATATTTTTGTATGTAAGAGAGGAGATAATTCTTAAGGAAGTGTTTTTACGATATGGTTTTATAGGTATAAATTGGTGGTATAGGGGATAATAATCCTATGAAGCACCAATGGTTTGCCTACCCCTTACTCGTTACACCATTTAAGGCATGCACTCAAAGATATTGAGACTCTACAATTTCCTCCAAGAGAAAAAATTATTATTAATTAATAAAAAATTTAAATTATTATGTGTATACAAGTATTAGTGAGCACCTTAGAACAATTATGAAACTTCCAAGCTAGAGTCAAGGGTTCGATGATCCAAAAGGAATTTATTTTAGTAATTCTTTGTACCACATAAGATCATAACTTTGTAGGTAAGAATATAAAATAAAATGTAATGCCTAATAATTTAAAATGAACCTTAAGGATAATCTATTACCATTTATATCGCTCCAACCAAGGACATTTTGGAGAAATGGACTAGTGATAACATTGAATCTTTTGCCATTGGATGGAAGACCTAGAGGCAAGGAAGAAAATGTTGAGGCACTCCATAACATACTTCATAGATTACTTGCATTCCTAAAGAGTGAGGAAAGAGTAATTAATAAAGTGTCTATTAATAAACTAGTGATTTGAATTAGGGAGTGAAATACCCTTCACCAAACCATGGAATCATAGCTATCTAAAATATAGATAAAACCCTCAATAACTAGAACATAAAAAGAAGGAACAAGAGGGCACCCATATATGATAAATATGTGAATTTCAAAGTGTTGATACTGATAAAAATTTATAGTAATACAAGCACTAGCATCCTAAAAAATCATATTAATAGTGTGAATAAACTTGGGACCAATCCCAAGAACCTAAAGCATAGTTGTAGTAAAAGGTCATTCAATTTGATCATAAGCTTTTTCAAAATCAATTCTGATGAATAACACCTTTTCTTTGGATATTCTAACCCATTCTATACCTTTTCAGACAAAAATAACATTATCCAAAATGTATCTATGTTGGATAAACCTAATTTGATCACTTCTTAAAATTAAAGGGAGCAAGTGTTTGATTCTGAGGGACAAAACTTTACCTATGATTTTGTAAGATACATTAAACAAGGTGATGGGTCTCTAGTTGGAAATAAACTCAAGGTTTATAGCCTTATGAATTAATTCAATTTTAAATTTATTAATGATATGTCCCAAAGAATTGGATAAAATAACTTCAGATTAAACTTTATGAAGATTAGGTTTAAAATTATCCCAAAGGGTTTGATAGAATTTACATGGAAAACCATCAAATCTTTGGGCCTTTTTAAAGGCCATCCACGTAATGACTTCCTTAAGGTCAATTAGGATGAGATATCTATCGTAGGTAATTCTCTAGGATTAAGAAAGCTTGTAGGGAACAACTCTCAAGTAGTGAGAGAGAGCATTTTCATGAGTAGGTGAATAGGGTTATGCAATAGGCTTTCAGGATGTCATGTAATTTGGTAAATCTAGTTGAAGCACATCTAATGGCTTTTATTTTTTCTATATTTTGTATTGAATGAAAGAGAAAGAATAATTATTTCATAACTTATCTATAGCTTTTAATAAATTCATCCTCACTCTAAGTTGTGTTCCTTAGGTATTTTAAGCCTTAGCTGACGGAAGCTTACATCTCCACATGGTAACCTAAACCTGTAGATGAGGACTTAAAGGTGAGTTTTCAAGCTTCTATGAAACCATAAGGTATTCATAGTTTATATTATGATGTATATTATACCTAAAAATAACCACCTATTAGGCCCTAGGGGGAGGCCAGCTGGTGAGGTATTTCTGTTGTGGCTCTACCGATCCATGTTTGAGTCCCCCCCAAATACCCGTGGTACCAGAGGGTGTGTTGTTCCAGCATCGCCAATCACGTTAAAAAGTTTACTCGAGTGCTATAGGTTATAGGGGGCCCATGCTGGCGACTATTAAAACACTAGTGCAGTGTCTGATTCCTGCAGTTGGAAAAAAAACCACCTATTTGTAATAAATCTAGATAAAATAGGCGATGAGAGCTATTTCATCAGCCCACCACTCAATCTAGCTAGTATCCACTGTGGATCTAAGAGCCATGTTCCAAATTTGAATGATATGATCAATAGTCTGCTCATGTTTGAGAAGGGCAAGTTTAAGTTAAATCTAATATTTTTTGGATTTAACTCAGGGGCAGTCCACTCAAATAAAAATAAAATAGGGTGATGGTTAAATAAGAATGTGTATGGGATTACAGAAGTAAACTGATCCTAAATAGGAGTAAAGAAGAAAAAGTCTTATTCTACTATCAAAGCATAATCAACATGCTTAATAATTTGATCTTCTCCTTGGATAAAATTAGACCATGTAAACCATGGAGAATTTGACTCTTGCCTCATATGGCAGTTGGGGTCAAAAGCCCCTAGTTTGTTGCAAATGTAAAACCATGCCTCCCACTCCCTTGTACACCATCTCATGGGGATACATGTTTTTTTTTAATCTTTAGTGCACTCAACCATGTTGAATTCACCACATAAAATCTAGTGTGCATCTATAAGAGAGTATTCCAACCATATCGAAAGTGAAGTGCATTCCATAGAATCATTAAAGGCATATAAGTTGACTAGGCTAGTGATGTGACTATCAAATTCAAATAGAGTTCAAACCACCTGGTGGGTTAGATCAAACCCCTAAGAAATAATATTTTGTGATAGATTAGGTACCAAAATAGTGACCACACTTCCATGGTTGGTCTCATGACATGTATCCTAATAAATGACCCAAGACAAATGGTGCAAATGATAGATTGAAAGAAGAAATTAGAAATTTTATCATATTGCATGTATAAATTTTTCATTTTTTGAGAAATTCTAATAATTATTATTGACCTTATACTTACATATAAAATTAATGAGACCTATAATATTCTATGAATAAACTATCATTCAAAAACATCTATATTCATCTCATTTCCCTTTGTAAGGCTTGAGAGGGTTGTAAAATCAAAGCTAATCTAGGTATGGCATGATATCCAAGACTAAAAAGTTACCTTTTTGGGGACATAATCATCATCCACATAATGTGAGGCATTATGATAACACTGTAGAATAGCCTTATAGTTAATAAACATGAAACTAAGATTAGAGTATGATATTTTCACCACTAGAAGGGACTATGAAAATTGATTCACAAGAGCAAGTGATGGGGAGAAGACAATATGGGTGACTGCTTGAAGCGAGTGGGAAATAAGAGGTGGGGGATTAAATTATGTATATATAGGAGGATTTCAAGTATAAATCGATAATCAGGCCTCATGTGGGCCTATATATAGTAGAATGGGGTTTGTCATTAATCTAGGATGTATATTTTTCCTATGGGAAGATTATTTTTTCCCTATTAGAGATCCTATTCTGGGTTTTTGAATCAAACCCACTTTTTCCTAATGAATAAGAAGAGTGGGAACCATTAGAGGGAATTATCTAATCATATGGTCTGAATCTTGGTACCAAAAATAATTATTTAGGAGGTTAATATATAACACTCATTGGGTGAAATTATTGTTTCCTACTTGAATCTCGATGGACTCCTTGAGATCTTTGTCGAGGTCTATTTCAACATAGACTCTTCTCTATTGGTGGGTTGTATAGAACTATATTTAATCACATAAAATGAAGTACCCTAGAGGCTTAATAAGTTGGTCAAAAAAATTTCACAAAGGAAGAGACAAACCTAAAAATTTATCTACATGATAATTTTAAGTTTTGATTGTTCTAAGACCTGAAAGTCTCAAGTCCAATGGAAGAAAATAGCCAACATGTTTCGAATAAACCAAGGGACATGGTTAACAATAAATTTTATGTGTTCAAATTTGGAAATGTGAAACAAGAAGAAAATCTTGGTGAGGTTTTGCACTCCTAGTTTCATGCCATGGCCTTGACAATGGTTATGAACCCACTACTTTAACATGCTCTCCAAAGGGACTAGACACACAAAATAAGCAAACAAGTAAAAATTTTAAAATAATTATAAACCTTATCAAACTCAAGTAAATATAGTACAATATCCATTAAAGGAGTATTGGGATGATAATCAATACCTTATGATAGACCTTTGGGATAAATTCTCAAGCTTACTTCAGTGTCATTGCTTCTTAGGGTTCCTTCGACTGTTCCTACATCAAATGATGTAGAAATGGTGTCAGAGGTCTTTTTAAAAAAATATGCTTTACTTGAATCATGGATTGCCAGCCTAACTTAGCATAAAAAATGTTCTATAAAAACAAAATTAATCCCACCTAGATCTATGGTAAATCCATGGGTGGAAGTTGGGAAGGAAACTCTAAAACCCTGTAGACATCTAAGGCTTCTTAAAATCCCCTTCACTCTCTGATTCTACTTTATTATATTTCATTATACCATTGTACATTAATTTCTATAATTTATTATTAAATTAATTGATTAATTATGGTTAATTATAGATTAAATAGATTCAAACATAATTAGAAGAGATGTTGATAATGCCAATTGTGTGTGCACATGTGAAGAAATAAAAATAAATGAATCATTATATAATCTTCTCTCTATACATAAGTTCAAATGTTACTCTCCTTTCACATATGCATTGAAGATATCAACTTCTAAAATTTTAAGAAGATAAAATACTAAAAAAAAGAGCTATGAATGTATTGTTATAATGTAATGAAATTTCTTAGATGTTTGTATAAATGATTATATATCACACACAATGAGCAAATATAACAGATTGCACAATAATAATTGATAATAGAGAAGAATATTAGATAATATAGCAAAGACACTTCAAGAGGGAAATCTCCACAATAATGGAATAAGAGTAGAATACTTCTATATGATGATTAAAGACTAACCACTACCTCCTATATATATTATAATTAGCCATGGTAATTCCATAGGCTGACCTAACAAAGAACATAGATAAATGTAATAAAAATATAAAAGAGGTATGTAAGCCATAAGTTGGCCACATATATCCTTAGACACACCAAAGGTTAAGGGCATAGCATGTCCCTCCCCTTTAAAACAACATTGTCCTCAACATTGAGTCAAATTTGGATGTTACTTCATAAAGGATTCATCCTCCCAAGTGGCATCTTTACAAGGCATATTTTTCCATTTGATCAAGTACTCCTTAATTGTTCTAGACTATAGCTACATAGTACACATTTGAAGGATTTCCTGAGGATCAAGAATAAATCTTCCTTGCTCATCCTAAATTGGTAACTCAATTTGAATAGCAACTCTGTGTCTAATGAATTTCTTCATGTATGATACATGAAATACTAAATGTATGCAAGTGGAGAAAGGAAACTCTAAATTGTAGGCCACATGAACATTTTTTTGAAATATCTAATAAGGCTCATAATACTTAGGTGGCAGTTTGTCATCTTGTTTTTGTTGCTTTAAAGACATTTGCTTATATGGTTGTAAGCAAAAAAAAAACCTAATCACCAATGTCAATATGCCTCTCACTCTTATGTTGATCTATTTACTAGTTCATGTGATTATGGGTCATGGATAAATTTTCATGAAAACTTGCAAGGACCTTTTATTGATGGTGAATATGATCTTTAATTGCATAAATCTTATACTAGACCTTCAAGGTTGAAGTGATGGATGGTATGTGGTATCCATATAGTGCCCAAAAAGATACATTTTGGAAGAACTATGAACATAATTAATATACCACCATTCATAAAGTGGTAACAAATGAACCCATTTATCTTGTTTATAAGAAACAAAATAACAGAGATATCCTTCTAGACATTTGTTGACTACCTCAATTTGTCCATCTAATTGAGGATGATAGGATGAGCTATGAGCCAACTAGGTACCCAAACATGCAAATAACTCAGTCCAAAAATTACTATTAAAAATGGGATCTCTATCATCGATAATGATTTTAGGGGTACCATGCAATTTCTAAACTATATTAAGAAAAGCGGAAGCTACTGTACTAGCAACAAATGGTTGTGATAAAGAACAAAAATGAGCATACTTATTGAGATGATCCACCACAATTGTGATAAAATTTTGACCATCAGATCTCGATAACCTTGTAATGAAATCCATAGATACCTCTTCCCAATGTTGGCTAGGAATTGATAAAGGCTACAAAAAACCTAGGGTTTTGATGGTTTCTCATTCATTTTGTTGATAGATCATACATTTAGCCACATATTTTTAGACATCCCTCTTGAGTTCTTCCTAAAAAATCCTGCTTGATTCTATGATAGGTTTTCATAAATCTTAGATGACACCCAATTGGAGTTGCATGAATTTCCTAAAGTATTTTTTCTTTACAAAGAAAATTCTTGCATAGGTATAATCTTCCTTTAAACCATAAGGCATCACCCTTCCATGTGAATGTTTCAAATCCACCCAAACCTTTCTAAAGATTCTGAATCAAATCATGGGTAGCACTATCCTTTTCTCATTCTAATCATTCTTCCTCTAGGTAATCTACCTGCAAAATGGTCATAGCACAAAGCAATTTCTCAACCGATTCATCCTTCCTAGATAGTGCATCCACCACTACATTTTCCTTGAATTTCTTGTAAACTATTTTAAAATCATATCCTAACATCTTAGTGACCCATTTCTATTGTTCTTTAGATAATAACCATTGTTATAAAAAATATTTAAAACTATCATGATTAGTCTTTACCTGAAAGTGATGACCCATTAAATAAGGTCTCCATTATTTGACTGCATACAAACTAGCCATCATTTCCTTCTCATAGATGGGCTTGTGCTGATTTTTAATCTTTAATTGATGACTTTCAAATAAAATTGGTATGCATTATTGCATGAGTATAACACCCATACCATACCTAGATGCATCACATTCAACCAAAAAGGTCTTGGAAAAATCAAGAGTGACCAACACTGAAGTGGTGCACATAGCCAATTTTAATTGTTCAAATGCCTTGGTAGCTATATCAGTCTACTAAAAGGAATGTTTCTTCAACAAAGATGTGAGTGGGGATACAATGCTACTATAATTTTTGATAAACCTGTGATAGTAACCAATTAGCCCCAAAAATCCTCTTAGTTGTTTGAGTGTCTTAGGAATTGACCAGTCCATCATTTCTTAGATTTTTTTAAGATCCACTTTCACTCCTTCATGTGAAACTAGATGACCCAAATAATCAACCTCATAGGCTTCAAAATCACATTTGGAAGGTTTGGCATATTAATGATGTCGTTATAGAATTAAGAGTACCTGTTTCACATGGTACAAATGGTCTTCCTAATTTTTACTATAAATGAGGATATCATCAAAAAATACTATAATAAATTTTCTCAAAAATAACTTAAAAATAGTATTCATCAAACTTTGAAAGGTGGATGTTGCATTTTTCTAGACCAAAAGGGATAACTAGAAACTCATAATGGCCCTTATGAGTCCTGAATGCTATTTTATGTATGTCTTCATCACGGTTCCAGATTTGATGATGCCTAGAACAAAGATCTAACTTGGTAAAATAAAGAGCATAATTTAATTCATCTAATAAATCATCAATGATAGGAATAGAAAACTTATCTTTGATAGTGTACTTATTGAGTTATATGTAGCCAAGACACATCCTCCAAGTGTCATCTTTCTTTTTGACCATGACAACTGGTGAAGAATATTCACTTTGGTTATGGTTAATGATTCTTGCATCCAACATCTCCTGTAACATATTTTCAATTTCACTTTTCTAGGCATAGGGATACTTGTATGGCCTGATATTGGGTGGTGTACTACCAAAAATAAATTTGATATCATGATCATGCATGTAACTAGGTAGAATTCCTTTCAGCATGTCACCAAAAATACTTGAATGGTCATTAATTATTTTTTCCATATCAAGTGTAGATAGCTGAGTTGGCTGAATTTTCATGGAAAACAAGTGAGATAAAAATCCTTTAACACCCTTACGGAGAATCTTTGTCATTTGGTGGGAGCTAAGGAGTTATAGAGATCTAGCCTTTAATCCCCTTAGCTTAAATGTCTTTGTTTCATAATGAAACCACATGAAATATTCTTATAAATTCATCTCAATAGTGCCTAAAGTGGTGAACCATTGTTCTACCATAAAAATGTCAGCTCCTCCCATGGGAATAACAAACATAGGATAATCCAACAAGTAGTCTCCCATGGTTAGCTTAAGACTATAGAATTTCCTTGAAAAACTAATATTACCACCATTTACAATCATGACATAAAATTCTAGAGTAGGATAAATGAAACAGTTCAACTAAGTAGCCAGCTTATTATTGATGAAGTTGTGTGTGCTCCCAAAATCAATCAATATAGTGACCTTTTGTTTCTTAAGAAAACTCACCACCTTAAAATTTTGAGGATTACTAATACCTAAAAGGGCATGATAATAAATAATACACTGAGATTATTCAAACTCCTTAAGACCTTCTTCATCATCTCTAATTGCCTCTTCATTATCTTCATCCTCATTGGCACCTTCAATGTAAAATAACTTATTTTTTGCATAGCTATGTTCTCTATTCCATTTTTTTTTGCAACCAAAACACAATCCTTTGGCTCACTTCTCCTCAATTTTTTGAGGTGTCAATCTAATGGGATGAGGAAATGATGGTGTTAGAAAGGTGCGATCATGACCAGTAGTAAAAGTTTTCCTTTTGAACATCTTTTTTTCTTCTACCATGCGTGCCCTTGGAATAGCTTTGGATACAAATATTGGGTTAAACATTCAAACCTAAAATTAGATGATATCTTTAAGTTCACCCAAAAAATATCCATCAAATTTTCCTCAGTGGTGTCTTCCACCTGCAAGGATAATTTCTAAAATTGATGAATATAATCCTTTACTGTTTCTATTTGTCATAGATTAGCTAATTGGCTGAAGTAGTTCTCATAGACATTATTCTAATAATGAACCAATAACTCATCAATGAAAATAGACCATGTAACAGGTGCACCATTATTATTTTTAGCACACAACCAATGATACTAAATGAACTACTCCAGTTTTAAATATAGAGACACCACTATCACCTTTTGAGAACTAGGAATTTGATGCAACTCAAATAAATTTTTAATTTGGGTAATCCAAGTGAGAGGATCCTTACCATCAAACTTACATATGTCCATTTTTGGCAACATCAGTTTCATACCAAAATTAGAGTTTTTAGTGTTGAGAGGAGTACCCAAATGATAAAGTAGAGGGTTGTTTGAATGTAACTGAGATGCAAAGCTTGTCAATTATGAAGTGATGTGATTCAATTGATTGTGAACCCTATTAATCTCTTTGTGTATCCATAAAACATCAATTTGAATTGTAACAAATCCATCATGCCATACCAAGCTATTTATATATGTTTGAAGTTCAAAAATCAATAGATCTAAAGTTCCAGATTCCATGCCACTGATAGGAGTCTTAAGAGTGTCTTGCATCTCTTTTCTTCCCCATGTACTAGGACCTACCATACACAACCCCTATAAGGATTTTTTCACTTTAAAAAGTGTGTCAAGAGATGGTATCATTGCGATCACCTTGCCAAGATGAATCTAATGACTGCCTTTGCATACTAAGGTAAAAGTTTTGACACAAAAATGTTTACTGGTAGAATATACCATTGCAATCATCTCGTTAAGATGAATCCAATGACTATAATTGTGCAAAGGGAAAAAAATTAGACTTTTTTCAAATATTGTTTTTTAAAAAAGCATTTCAAACAATACTGCGCTGATAGAAAAAAAAATTCCAGATTGCAAGTTATGTTTTTTTGTTTCTACTTCTCATAGAAGTCACGTCTCACCAGTTTTGAAAAAAATGCCATAAGAAACTTGTCCAAATCGAATCTCTGATACCACTTGTAATGAAATTACTTAGATATTTACATAAATGATTATATATTGCATAAAATGAGCAAATATTACAGATCGTATAATAATAACTGATAGCAGATCAGAATACTAGATAATATAGTAACGCCACTTTGATGAGGAAACCTCCACAACAATGCAATAAAATCAAAATACTTTTATATGATAATAAAATACTAACTACTACCTCCTATATATAGTCTACTTAGCGATGGTTATTTCATAGGCCTACCTAACAAACTACATAGAAAAGTGTAATAAAAATATAAAAGAGGTATGTAAGCCACAAATCGACCACACATATCCCTAGACATGCCAAAGGTTAAGGGTGTAGCATATAATCTATTCATTTTTTTAGTACATTAACATATATAGTTCGACATGACATGTATTGCAGAGATGTTGAAACTAAATTTCCCTTCCTATAATCAATTATTTTGATAGATTGGAGATATATTTAATATAATTTATCGTATAGAATCTAATATGCAAGATGATACATCAAACGGGACTAGAAGAAATGATTATTATTTTCCCTAAGATTACCTAATGCACATAGGCTGTTTGAAAAAATATATTAATTTGTTTGAAAATACATATATAATATAAATTTATTATATTAATTGTCCATAGATTTAGTCATCGCCAATTAAGAATACATTATGGAGGGAATGTTTTCTATTTGCTATATAGAAAAGTTACTAAATTATGTAATTTTACATGTATATAAAACATTTGATTAAATATTGTAAAAATAAACTCTTAAGAAAACATAAGTTTTTATATTGTGTGTGCAATATAATTATGTTGCATCATAGCTAGACAACTATTAGTTAGATGTGTATAGTGAAAAATATACTTACAACTATAAATAACTTTATCAACACCTACATAATATAATAAATAATAAGTTGGATGAACAACTAATGTATTGATTAGAAAATCATCATTTAAATTAAATTATAATGGAATTTATATCAAATTTAACTAAAATATATAATTAAAAAATGAAGGATCCTAACTCATATTTGTACTGAAAGTGAGACATACAAGAAGTGGTTTGATTCACAACAAATAATTCCTAAATAACCTGTGATAGATCTGTCCAAAAGATAGAGGATCGACAATGTAATTGAATATCCTCACATTGTTGTAGCATATGTACACGAAATATTTGAAATATTCCCACAACGAAGTTATGCATAATTTTTTTATCCAAAGGACTGATGGTACATGTTAGTAATTTGTACACTTCTCATTTCATAGTTATCTAAATCTTTCGCATCTTGTAACAATATTATTTTGTGGGTTGGAATGGTAGCATATGTGATCTCCGCATATACATGGTTTTGTATGGTTGTATGGTTCCTCTAACATGGAAACCATTAGATTGGAAGAATGGGAATTACACTATAGTTTTAAATTCATTTTTTTGAAAGATATATATCTGTGTGGAATCTTCGCGATAGCAATTAGATCCATACAAATATATGTTGATAAGTGAATATTATCTACACTTGAGAGCACATACATGTGACTCAATGCATGATTATTTTTAAATGGTCAATCATGTTCGATCTATTATATCCATGAGAAACAATATAATAAATATAAGCTTTCCCTTAATGATGCAGCATTGAATCTTCATATGGCTCAATAAACGTGCCGTTGTTATTAAAATTGCTTATGGTTTCATTACAATTTCCGCATTATATCTTCGAATGTTGGTCTCAAGAACTTTTGAAAGGTCAGTAGTAAAACTAATTCTTAAACTATAGGAAACTTTCATTGTTGCGTATGAAAGCATGAGAAGTTGACAAAGTCCGAAACCCTTCTAGACATTATAGCCAATGAATGTAAGGCATGTTTTGATGCGAGTGGCTCGTGCATACGGCAAACCTGACATCTAATAAATCTCTTCCAATTTTTTTACGGACTCGAGTAGGATGATTTTGAACAGATATATTCAAAGTTTATTTACGTGTGGAGATTATTCAAACTTTAGATGCGCACTAAAAAATTGTGGATGCAACCGCGAAGCATATGAATTGATCATCTTCTACAACTCCGTATGATGATTGTATAGAGAATCCGTTAGCGAATGAATCGGTTTCGTAGGGAACACTATTTGTTTAGTCATACGCTGAGAAATGTTGCTTCCGAGTAGTGAAAACGAAATTCACTGTAGAGTGTAATTATAAATTCACGCAGAGTGAAATTAAGCTTTTCAAGGAGACAAAGCTAGCAATACCCGCAACTTTCAAATTTGTAGGAAAAATGCTATTTTTACAAATCCTTATCTTTTTTTTGAAATCGCTATTGTTCGTGATTTATACATGAAACCTAAGAAGGATGAAGAGTTTCAAATGCAAGGGTGTGTGCATTAGAGTCTATGCCCTGCTAAAATCCCTTATACCACCTATTCATCAACTTTGTGTACTTGATATGCAACTTCCCAAAAGCCACCAAAATCCCATCTTCCAGCTATTTTACGAAACCCTTATAAAAGGCACTGAGTTGGTGAAAAAATGTGAGAATATCGGCCCTTTTAATCCTTTTATAATTATAGGTATGCTTCGCAGATCCTCAAGCTAGAAAATGAAATCCATGACTTGATTGGGTTGATGCCTACCTAACTGTTGCTAGATGCCTACCTAACTGTGTCTGACATCGAAAATCTTTACAATGCACAGAAATTACAGCTTGTATATATAAGAAGTATGTTGAATGAGTCTATCTGCAAACAAGATTCTATGCTTATAAATGACCCGTGCCAGAATATTTCATAATATTTCTGACTCTTATCATTACAGTGCTCTTGGGAAATCTCAGTTTTGTGTGGGGTTGGAGAAATATATTGGCAATTTGAATGAGCTGTTGTTCCACAATGAGGTGTTGGTTGTTGGCGTGCATTGCATGGGAAGTGGGGGAAAAACAACACTTGCATTGGCTCTTTGCAATGATCCTCAAATTAAAGGTTTTTCTCTTATTTTATACCTTTATCAAAAACCCTATCACTCTGAAATTTCTGAGTATCCTATTGAATGTTAGGATTTTGGGACATTTATGAGATAACTTTACAAGTGCCCAAGGTCAAATTGATTTGTATGTCTTATCAAACTTCAAATTGTATCTACTTGTCTACGTGATTCTTTCTTTGGGTGTTTAGCTTTAAAATAAATAAGAAACTCTACAATGCATGATTGCCTTCATTTCAGATTTCATGATTTCAATTTTCAAGGATGTCACTTGTTTGCTTCTCTCTTTAATGTGGATTCAAATATCTGTGTAGTTCAGTCTTAACCCTCATATCACTATAATTTATTTTTTCCTTCGGATTCTTTGTTCCTAAACACACAACTTTAGGGCCAGTCTATGTACTAATTTGGCTGTGTGTACTGTTTGCCTCCTTGATTTTCTTTTTTCCACTTCATGTGTTGGCATGGATGCTATGGTTTTGAGTTATACACCTCTATCCCTGCATATTAAGGAATTTTCTAACTAAAACACACTTGTTTCTTTGTGAATATTAGGTTATTTTGGAGACGTAATTTTCATCACTGTTTCACAGTCCTCAAATCTCGAGGGAATTTTAGAGATGATGTGGAAGAAAATAGTTGGGAGGAAGAGACCTGAGTTTTAGAATGTAGAAGATGCACGTATACAGCCTAAATAACAGCTTCTGAGGAGATCTAAGCCAACTCTGGTGAGGTTGGATGATGTCTGGTCAAGAGCAAATTTGGAGAAATTACTATTTGAAGGGCTAGGATATAAGACTCTTATCACAACTAGAGATAGTTCCACTATCCCCAGAAACCCTCTGTTCGACTCTATCAATTGCCATTACTAGCCGAGGAAGATGCTCTATCCCTTTTCTGATTCTGGGCTTTCGGACAGACATCAATTCCAAGTACTGAAGAACCAAATCTAGTCATGCAGGTAAATCTTTTTCTGAAATATTAAAGGTTTTGTGAGTTGGATTAATTTAGTAAAACAAAAGCTGTGAATGAACCAAATGTTTATTATAATGCAATACCAAGAACAAAAGTATGAATAAAAATACTACATTTTAATAGCTTCTGCTTAGAATTTTTGCTTCGAAAGCTTACAATTGTTGGATGTTCTAGGACTTAGAAATGTAATGGTAAATAAATCTGATGGTGAAACCAGTTATGGCTCAAATTTCATATGTAAATATATTGTTCTTTTGATCCTACATGGTCTCTCTCGGACATTAATAAAATTTTTATAAATTATAATGACAGGTGCAAGCAGAATGTAAAGGCTTACCACTTTCTCTAAAGGTGATTGGAAGCTCCTTGCATGGATATCCTCTTATGGCATGGCAGAGTGCAAAGAACAAGCTCTCCAAGGGGGCCTGTATATCAGATTATCACAAAGAAGGATTACTTAGATGCTTGGAGACTAGTATTGATTTCTTGGATGATTTGGGTCGGGAATGCTTCTTAGATTTAGGGGCATTTCCTGAGGAAGGAAAATCTGTGTTGATGCTCTACTGCACATTTGGGTTTATGTTCAAAATCTGGAGTGGAAGGATGAATTTGTCTTCTTGTTGGAACTTCCTAGCAGAAATATGTTGAATTTAACCACTAATGCATGGAAATTGCCTTTCCTTCTATATAAAAAACGTCTTGTTATTACTTTTTTTTAACAATGAGCTCACATGATAGTTGCACTTATCAGAAGCCCATTAACAATCTCTTATGAAAGTGCCACCGACCTGTACTTTTCTCAGCATGATGTAATGAGAGATTTGGCCTTCTATTTGGGATGTCAAGACAATATGCTCCATAGAAAGAGGTTAATAATGCATAAGGAGGAGCAGAGCTTGCCAAGGAAATGGAATTTGCTTAATGATAGACCATTTAATGCTCAAATTGTCTCTATTCACATAGGTAGGTTATTTCTAAAAATATAAATATATAGATAAATCCAACAGACCCATCATCAATGTTATTTTAATATTAACCATTTATTTTATCATAATATAAAAATAGATTAGAAAATTATCTGCAATGGGCAACTTAGCCTTTGACTTGGATTTAATATATCTCTATATGGTATATGTAAATTACTCATTTTATATGATCTAAAATGTCTATAATGTAACAAGCAAATTGTTTAATAGAAAACTCAGCGGGCTATATGAACTACTCAATTTTTTAGTTTTATTGTGTGTTTTATGTCTTGCTCATATATGCTTAAAAGATACAATACCTTAAACTTTTTATATCAAAATTTTACATGAAAAAATAGTATTCGTTGCTGATACAAAATGACCTAATTGGGTTTCATATGTGATTTATTTATGCAGGCACTATGGGTGAGAACGAGTGCTATGAGATTAATTATCCTGAGACACAGGTTCTGGTGCTACTCTTTTCTGGGAACGAATACCTTCTTCCTTTATTTCAAATATCAATGAAAAAATCGAAATTTCTCATTGTATTTAATTATGGTTCTAAGAAGGCCACAATGAAAGGTTTAGATTGTTTATCGTCACTCACCCAACCCAAGAGTCTTCCCTTTGAGAAATTGATTGCGCTCCAAAATGAAAAACACAGTAAAGAACTACAAGACTTAGAGAAACTATATTTAAGCTTATGCGAAGGGTTTGGAAATGGTATTTTCCCAATAAACTATACCGAGCTACAATAATTCAACCTCGATCATTGCAACGATTTGGAGGAGCTTCCCCCTGATATCTGTCATATGCCCTTTGCTCTGTCATGGTTTATTTCCAACTGCCATCTAGTTCAGATGTTACCATATGATCTTGAAACTCTGAGCTCTCTAAGAATGTTAAGATTATCTGCACTACTGGGCTTGAAAGAAGTTCCTACATCAATTGGACAACTTGGGCAATTGGAATATCTAGACATTTTATTATGTGAGGGATTAAAAGAACTTCTAGAGGAAATAGGATAGCTCAAAAATTTAAGAAAGTTCGACATGAGAGAGTGTTCTCGTCTAAGGAGGTTGCCTAGAAGTGTTTGTGCACTAAGCTCAATGAAACATGTTATCTGCGATTATAAGATAGGGAACCAGTGATTATGAGTTAAGCACAATTTATTTTAGATTGGCTTGATGATTGAATTCTTCTCTTAACTCTATACATAGCAAATTAATACATTCTTTTTTATTTTGTCAAAAAAAATTAATACAATCTCTATGATTTTGTAAACAAATTAATACTCTTTTATTATTTATCTGAAATATTTTTCATGATTTTGTAATGCCAAGTAATATATTTGGGTAATACTCACGAATTGGGTATTTATGTCAATTATTTGTCTCAAATATTCTCCGCTTGCTTCATTTTGAAACAACAATATTATTTTTAATTGAGAATTGACCAACTTTTCAGAATTTTGTTTTGAACAAGATTTCTGAATTGGAGTGTTTTATTTTTTTTTGTGTGTGTTTGAAGAATGAACAATTTCTCAGTCGTGACCACTGGGGCAGTGCTTTACGTATGGAAAGGATTGTTGGAGTTGAATGGCCGGATATCTGCACTCAAGTATTTTGAATTAGATAATTGCAAGTTATATAAATTATTTATGAATACATGGTTGGTTGAGACATATGTATTGATTTGTATCAAGTTTTAATATTATCTTTATTTGTTTTTACTATTTAAATCTTTCTGGCCCATTTGGTTATCGAAGCTCTCATATATATGCAGGCCGCAGGCCTCAGGCCTCTTTGGTTGAGGTTGCTTCCCGCCACTGCAAAAAAAAAAAAAATAGTTCCTTCCTTATATAGGGATTATATTTACTAAATTTTGACTAAAATCTAGACAATCCTAATTGGCATCCTCAAGGATGCACATTGCAAAAAGTATCATAGAATTCATCTTTTCTGTTGTAAAACACATCCATATCAATTACTTTAATATCACTTCATTATGTCGAAAGGCATGCACTTATTCACTTATTAGACATAATCCTTACCTACTCAATTGCTTTAATATACATCCATATCAACTACTTAAATATCACTTCATTATGTTGAAAGGCATGCCTTTATTCACTTATTGGACATAATCCTTGCCTTCTATAGTCGATTGACGGTCTATATTCACTTTTAGAAGATGAATATAATAAACTTATCTTATTTATAATAGGTGTCTTGTATTAGTACCTTTATGTAGCAGTGAGATTTGGTTGTTATTGATGTAGTTTTATTTGAAGATGTTGTTGACATTGATATGTTGGCAAACATTTACTTTTCTACATTAAATTTTATTAATTTTTTTTCTTTTTTTAAATTTTAATGTATGCATATGGATGTATAGATTCACTTGATGTGTTATTGGCTCAAACAAACAATGGCATTAACAACATATCAATTCTATATGAAAATAATTAGTTTGCATATGAGGTTGTAATCTATGAGAGCAAGTTTGATAACACATTGAAAGTATGTGAGAATCGCATTCATGTGTAGGTAAGCCTTTTTTCCATGGCAGTTCTTTGTTATATCCTAAGATACATAGAATGTGTATTACCTTTTTTTTTTTTTTTTTTGTATTTTTTTCTATTGATAGAGAAATATTAGTTTGTTTCATTTCTTACATTGCATCTATGTAAAAAAATATTATTGGAGTGATCAATAAAATAGGTGGATATTCCACTCTATTTTTCACCAATACAAATTATTTCAAGGCAAGGAGTTGCTCTCAAGTTCTATGTCATAGAACAACACCCAAAATATTATTTTAAGATGTATTTCAACTCTTATGATTGGCATCTACAACATACACTAGATTGCAACTCTTCACATGCTACATCCATTGTATACATTCCTATGCACTCTAAACATGCTACTACTCCATACATGAATTGTGTAATAAAAATGAAATACCAATGTGAAGTTATTTAACCTTTAGGAAACAAGTACTATGCTTGTGATAAATTAGTCTTGGGCTCTCTTAAGTATTTTTTTTTTTTTTTAAATTACATAATTTTTTTAGAGGAACTCAAATATGTAATAAAAATGTATGTTTTATGCCAAACATATGTTGTTTTAGGTCATACAATAGAAACTATCAATTTTCCAAGACTCAACATGTTACAAAGTACTCATGTTTGACAATTGATTATCCTACCAACTAAATTGGATGATCTAGATTTATGATCATGGAGTGCATGAAAGTGCAAATAAATCATTCTTTTGAGGTGGTTGCCTTATTTTTCATGCCTACATTTTTTGGATTGTGTTGTGCATTGAAATGATTCTCTACCATTATATTTTTTTAAGAATGATTAAAATTGAGAGGTAGTCATATTTCTATTGATATATTTACATATTAATTATATCCATTGATTATCTTGTTATAGGTAGCTTCTTTAATTCATGATGACATACAAATTATACTTGTCATTGGTTGATCTCTCTCTCTCTCTCTCTCTCTCTCTCTCTCTCTCTCTCTCTCTCTCTCTCTCTCTCTCTCTCTCTCTCTCTCTCTCTCTCTCTCTCTCTATGATATGATTGATATATAGTCATAGCTATTGAGGTTAAATATATTAATGAATGGATATGATTGTAGGTGAATGTGATATATTTAGCTTGTCTATTTATATTATTCATACATCTATGACATATTATCATGATTATTGATAAATATGAATTATCATATCATTTTATCTAACCTATTATGAACTATCCATGTGATCCATTAAGTTGTCTCTAGATGATTCATGTTAGACTATTAGATTAGATTACACTATAAAATCAACGTGTGTTATTGGTCATGCTATTTTGAGACAAAAATATATTTTTCATTGAGAATTGGCCAAATTTTCATAATTTTGTTTTGAAAATATTAGTTAAGATTTCAAAAATTTAGTAAACCTTAATCTAACTAACAAGGAGCTTTTTTTGTTTTGTTTGAATAAATAATTTTTTTCTCGGTCGTGACCACTAGAGTTGTGTTTAGCATGTTAAAAAGATTATTATAGTTAAATGCTTGGGTATCTACACTCAATTGTTTTGAATTAGATAATTGCAAGTCAAATGAATTCAATGAACACATTATTAGTTGAGACATATGTATTGATTTACAATAATTTTTAATATTAGCTTTGCCATAGAGTTTTAATATTATATTTATGTGTTTTTACTATTTAAATCCTTTTGGCCCATTTGGTCATGGAAGTTCTCATATGTATGTACACCTCTTTGGTTTAGGTTACCTTGAAAAATGAAACTAAAAACAATTTTCACCTTATATAGGGATTATATTTTCTAAATTTCTACTAAAATATAGACAATCCCAATTGACATTCTCTAGAATGCACATTACAAAAAATATTATGGAATATACATTTACCATTGTAACACACATCATATTAATAAATTTAATATAACTTCATTATGTCAAAAGTCATGCACTTACTAGACTAAGTGTTTCCTTCCATACCTAATCAACAATCCACATTCACTTTTAGAAAATGAATATGATCAACTTATCTTACTTACAACATGTGTCTTGTATTAGTGCCTTTAAATATCAATGTTGGGTTTGGTCATTGTTTATGTGTTTTTTGATAAACATGTAATTGACATTATATTTTTATTTATTTTTGTATTTTAACGTGTGCATAAGGATTTAAAGATTCACTTGATGTGTTATTAACCCAAATAAACAATGGAATTAACATCATATTATGCCTATTTGAAAAAATAATAGCCTATATATGAGATAATAATTTATGAGAGCAAATTTTATACCACATTGAGAGCATGTGGGAAACACGTTCTTGTGTAAGCAAGCTTTTTTTCCATGGTGATATTCATTATATCCTAAGATGCAGAGAATATGTATTTAATTTTTTGTGTTCTTTTATTGAAAGATAAATGTTGGTTTGTTTCCTTTCTTTCATTTCTTTTGTCTCAAAAAATATTGCTCAAGTGTAGGAAAGTGAAAAGAAAAAAAAATAGACGTGGTTGTTTTATTTTCCATGCCTACCTTTTTTTGGATTGTGTTTGATTAATGATTATGAAAATATTTTTTTTTCCTTTAATTTTAACTTTTAAGTTACAATAATAATTTTAATGTTGGTTTCAGTTACTTGGGTGGGAAAACATTATGGGCCACATGTTCAATTTGGTGGGAGACTAATTTTTCCTAGAATAAAATCCTACTTCTATCTATGGGAGAGAAACTATATTTTTTTAATCTATGATAGCAAATTTAGCATGGCATTGAATGAGTGTAGCACCCCCAATTTAAAACACCAACCAATTTTATTTTGTTATCATTGGATCTAACAAATTAGAGAGACCTACCATCTAAATTTAGTTTCCATTCCAAAAAATGGCAACACAACACATATGATAAACCTATTGCATAATATCCACCTTCAAACTTAACCAAGTCTTGAATAAAAGACATAAAATGATAATTTTCTACCTATAAATATAATACATACCCAACCCATTTGATAAAAAAAATTGTAAATGTCTCAACAATTTATGTATTTTAAAAATAGCACCAGCTATATAAAAATGAACCAAGATCTGTATTTCTAATAGAAAAAAATAATAACACTCATTAATAGCTACAACGGGGTTCCATATGGACAACCAAGGATTCAAAAAACATTGTATGAAATAGAAAAACACCTAGGAATAGTTATTTTTATTATAAATAGAACCTTCAACTTAAGGGATCATATAAATAATATCCACACTCATAGAAGTTAAGATTTAGAGTAAAATACATGCATGTCAATGGGGTGAGCTTACCTTGATAGCACCTTATTTTCTCATTCAATCATGGTTTCCCCTATTCTCCTTCGTCTCTACCCCATCATTCCCCTATTGGTTGTGTTTTTCATTTCTTCTTTTTACTTCCCTAATTTATTTTTTTCCTTTATTATATTTATTAATTCTCTTCATTTTTTATCATTTTCACTCGTCAATGGTAGCTAAATGTCTATTCCTTCTTCTATAATCCTTTAAGACATTTAGTATGTTATGACTTCATTCTACTATCACATATGTGATCCATTGAGATGGATTTGATATCAAATATCATGCACCCAAAATAAAAACCCATCCAATATTTTTTTATGCTAATTAATTGAGATATTATTATGTTACCAAGGTGATTTACCACTTTATATGATGAATTTTTCATAGTGGTTGGTCTAATTGTGACTAGATAGATCTCATTCCAAATGGATGGACTTTATTAGTTTTTTAACCTAAATGAGTTTATATACTAGTAATGTTTTTTTCTTTATTATAGGTAATAGTACTTATGTTAAAATAAATCAATGTATTATCACTTTACAAGCAAAGCAACCACAAAATATCTTTGACAATTTACTCATTGATTGAACCAATTGGATATTTTTTTATTTTTTGATGAAATTAGGGTCAATTGAGCCCCAAATCACATCCTATACATTCAAAATTAGCTTCAAAAAGCTCAATTTATCCCAAATTACATCATTACTTGCACCAATTGACTAATTAGCTCAATCCATGATGAAATTAGGGATATTTTATTCCCAACTCACATCTTATAGTCATATTTACTTTCAATGGACTCAATTTTGTCCCAAATGCCTATGTGATTGAAATAATTGACTTATATTCATTATGTTGTAAAAATTGGGGTTGATTGAGCTCTAAATCACATCCTACAATCATAGTTATGTTCAAAGTGATTAAATTGGCACCAAATATGTCCATGATTGAACCAATAAATTATTTGATTTATTATGTGATGAAGTTGGGATAATTAATTGCTAAATCACATCCTACATAATCAGAATTAGGTTTGAAAGGGGTTCAATTTGGCAAAAATTGCATCACTGATTACACTAATTGATTGATTGCCTATATTTGTGATAAAATTAGGGCTACTTGGTCCCCTAATCATATTTTATAATCATAGTTAGGTTTAAAGGGTTCAAATAGGCCCTGATTTTTGAATCATGACTAAATTAATGGACTCTCTGGTTCATTATGTGTGACTAAATTAATGGACCAATTAATTAACTAAATTAATCTATGATGAAATTGGGATTAATTCAGCCCTAAATCACATCTTGTAGTCATAGTTAGTTTCAAATAGCTCAAATTATCCCTAATTGAGTACATGATTGAATCAATCATTTTTTGATTCATTATGTGATGAAATTAGGGATAATTAAGTGCCAAATAACATCTTAAACAATCAAAATTAGATATGAAATGGGCTCAATTCGGCCTGAATAATGTCACTAGTTATATTAATTGACTAATTAGCTTAATTCAAGTTAAAATAGGGGTAATTGCACTCAAATCACATCTTATAGTCATACTTATGTTTAATGGGCACAAATTATCTCTTATTGCCTCCTTGATTGAACTAATCAACTCTTTGGTTCATTACATGATGACATTGTGCATATTTAGCCCTAAATCACATTTTATATAGTCAAAATTAGGTTCACATGGATCAATTTGGCCCAAATAACATAAATAATTGCACCAACTAACTAATTGGGTCAACCTATGATGAAATTGAGGTAAATTTAACCCTAAATCACATCCTATAATCACAATTAGGTTCAAGGGGATAAAATTGGCCTTAATTGCTTATGTAATATAAATAATTGATTCTTTAGTTCATTATATGATGAAATTAGGATTGATTGAGACCCAAATCACATCATGTATAGTTTTAATTAGAATCATTAGACTCAATCTAACCCAAATCATGTTGAACTAATTATATTAAGTGAATAATTGATTCATTTTTTGATAAAATTAAGGCTAACTTAGCCATAAATCACATCTTATAGTTTTAATTAGGTTCATGGGTATAATTGATCCCCATATCACATTAAATATACAAATAACACCTTATATGGTGCTCAAATATGTGTAATTTACCCTTAAACTACCAAACAACACTTTATCAATTATAATTCAATATTATTTACATAAATAATAAAATTAAATCATATTAAAATGAGGAATGTTGCTCAAATATTACCAATTTCCTTTTAAAAAACTCAATGACACCAAGTTGAAATTTAATGCCATTTATGTTTTCTTCTTTTGAAAACAACTATATTTTTGATCATGCACTTAATTATAGTATTTATCAATAAAATTATTTTTTATTAGGGACTAAAAAAACAAATAATAATAGTAATTTCCATCACTTGCTATGTGCAAAAAATGTCCCAGTTTAAAATTTTACATAAAATTGCATTTCATGCCAATACACCCATGAAGTCAATGAAAACAAATACACATAAAAAATTTTATGTGTATGTTTTTTTCTATGTAAAATATCAAACACATGCCCCTATGCTAATAAATATGTTAGACTCATCAGCCTAAGGCCTAGACCTGCACACATATTGTACTAAATCTAATTTTTTGATTGAAAATAATAAAATCTGAAAAAAATCATGATAAACACTACGGATTTCATTGAGGTGTTTCCAAAAAATATTATTATGATTTCAAGCATGCCCTCCTCTTTCTAAACATGTCTATCTTTGTTTATGTGTCTATCATTTTGTTCATCCAAATTGGAAAAGAAATCATGTGTTTGCAAACTAGGCCTAAATTTTTTTGTACATTCACAAATTAACTAATTTATATTTTTTTGGAGGTAGTTAATGCGGAGCATGATTGGCTATCCATTTTTTATAATATTAGGGTTTGTTTACTTGTGAAATTATAAAAATAATAAATATTCATTAAAATATATAAAACATAAAATTCAAACTAAATGATCTGATTTAAGTTTGTACTAAAGGGTTTTTAAAATGTGGAGACACATCACTATATATATATATATATATCCTATTTTTATAAAACATAGGAGTACTATAGATACATAAATTAACATTTAAATTAAAATGGTGTACTTATGACCAAACCTCATATTTTATTGGCTCATTGGCCTCATTTCACAGTATTTTGACCACTATTATTTCACTTTTATGTGGATGACCCTTTTCTCCAAGCAAGTACTAATCTCAAAATATCCCTATGAAACATCCTAATCTCACTTTCAAACTAATCCACACTTTCTAGTTTACCTATCTTTGCTCTTCAAACAAGACCACTCCTTTTGGACTATCTCACTCCACTAAATTATTTAATTCTACTAGCTAAATCCTCCTATAAAATAATGGCTATTTACTTAAATTCAAACTCATTTAATAGTTTTTCATACACATATATATACCTATTTAAAGCAATTCTGAATTGATCATTTTAAAACCATATTTTCAAGACATTTTTCAAACAAGAGGCTCACATATGAAGAAACGCTAGAACATCCAACTACACATTGAAGAAAAAACACCTATTCTTCCCAATTCAGAGTCTACACAGTCTTAGTATCCTTAAGCTAAGTTAATATATACCTCAAATGTCAAGTTCCATAGTTGAAGTACATAATATACACTAAGATTGCACCAACATTTCAATGGTATTTCACACACACACACACACCACCATATGATGGGATAACTACATGGATTTTAATCCATTATATGGGTGCTTATGTTAAACATAGCTTCAAATGATAACCCCGTGATTTTATTCATCCTCTTTCATCATTAAGATAGTATTTTGGATAGAATAAGGTACACATTGGATTTTAAAATAGATTGAGATCTCTCACGTAGTAAAATAGGTTGTACAGATGTAAGCTAACTTATCATATCAATCATATAGGAAAATAACCCTCAAATGACATCAACACTCTCTAAGGACACCAGAATATTGTGCCCATGTTTTATTATAATGACCTTTTCTATAGAGTGAGTGAATCCCCATTCCTAATTCACAACATCTTCACAAAGCCTCCCATTAAATTTTACTATTTTTGTCTAAGTCTTGCATTGTCATATTTCCATCTAAGTAATTTATCTTATTATTTTCCCTTTTATCATATTTCCAAAATTAATAAATTGAAAATCAGTGACTATTTAATTTATGCATATATTTTAATCATAGTTTAGCTCAATTCATTTTATCTAATTAGGATCTAGTATCTCTTATTCCAATTTTTTTATAAAACATATTAGTAAACCCATGTCTTTTTATTGAGCATTGCCAAACCCTTAGTTTTCCTTAGGGTTATAATATTATTTATAAGGTTTTATAATTTTTTATTGGGTTTTCAAATATGGTCTCTCATTTTCCCTTGTCATTTATGTAAATCATAAGTTTTATTCTTTGGCCTAGTGTTTCACCCTCATTTTTCTATTAGGTTAACCTTTCCAAGACTTGTGGCTTGTATTTTTCTTGTTGGGATCATATTTTATGCATAAAAAATCTATTTTTAAAATTATTAAAAAATTATGTTAGGCATATTGATAAAATTAGAACATTTTTTCCACTAATATAATGTATGTTTTTTTTTCTAATTTATTATTTTTAGTAAATTTTGCCTAGGGGACAAATGGTGTACCTATTTAAAATTAATTTGTGGGTTTTGTTTATTTACATAGATTTGTCAAAATGGTATTATATATTTAAATAATACCTAATATATCTCTTATAGTGTTGAAGTGGTTGGGTATTTATTGTGCACACCATATAATTACTACATGTGTTACTTTTGGCATATACTTTTAATTCAAGTAGTACTTATTCAATCTATATGGTGTCAACCATAAATATTCAATATATTTTATAATTATATAATAAATTAGATAATATTAATATAAAATAATTTGAAGGTTTCACTTTATTATAATACACCTTCTATGTCTATCCTAACTTCTACCGAACCTCTTCAAGATGGTGATAGTTATTTTCCCTCTAACTAGGTCCATGATATCACTATCCCAAGAGGTATGGTATCCCACCCTATTTTGAAAAATAAAGGTAACAAACATGCCCTTCCTTAACCCCATCCACCTCCTACATATCCTCTTGATGGTGTTTGTATGCATATCCAATGAGAATTACCTAGAATTTGTGCTTGTGAAACTCTTCAAGATCAAATCATCGCTCTGAGCAAGTCAATAGAAAATTTTCAAAATTAAAATCATTATTTCATTTAAAATATCAAATTTAGTTAAAATTATGTCACACATATAATTAATCCATAATATTATAGATTTAATCATACATTTGTATCTTCATCTAGAAACGTTGTGCCTAATAAGACTTTATATCAAGATTGGAAGCTAAAAAAAATAAATATACAACTAGTGATTCAAGATGTATGAAAAAGGATAATAAGATTTCAAGTGATATTTTAATATAAATTATTCACAACAATTTGATAAAATTACATCCTATAATGCCCTAAAGAGATCAAAATACTATTGGGCATAGCATAGAATGCATAGGCAATATACAGATAGTTGTTTGAATTTGAAGGATAAATTATAGAAGATAATCAATATTGGTGAAATTATAAAATATTTATTGATAAATAAACCCACTCAAATTATGATTTCATCCTCTAAACTACAAGTAGAAAGATTAAAAAAACAAATATGGATATAAAAGGATAATTTAGAGCAATAAAAGATTCAAGAGCCAAAAATAGAGAAAACAATATTTAAAAAGGAACAATAAAAAATAGATAAATTTCAAAAGGAATGTATCATAAACTAAATTTTAAAAAATGATCGAGATAATAAGGTGTACAAAAAGTTCAATCTAATTAAGGAAGAATATTTAAGAAAGGATTTCTAAGTAAAACAGTGCATAAACAAGAGTTGTATACAAAAGGTGATGATACAAGTATGGTTCCAAATGAGGAAATTACAAGTCCTTCATCATATTAATAAACTTTCATTATCACTACTCACATATATGGAAAAAAATTACCAATGCCAAGTTCATGGACTATTGTCACATATGTGATCTGTTGAGTTGGATTTGATACCAAATGTCATGCACTCATAATAAAAATCTATCCAATTTTTTTATGCTAATGAAACAACACATTATTATGCTATTGAGGTTGTTTACCACTTTATATGATGCATTATTCTTAGTTTTTTTTTTAAATTATGAATAGATAGATATTCTACCAACTGGATAGACTTTCTTACTTTCTTCAACATAAATGCATTGATATACTTAGTAATGCTTAATTTATTATTATAGGTAATAGTACTTTTTTTCAAGTAATTAGGTGTATTATTAATTTACAATCAAAGAAAACATAAATCATTCTTTGAAAATTTGACAATTTTATTCTTTAAATCCATTCCATCACTAATGTCCTTAGCAAGTATTCTTAATTTTACCATAAGCTCATTACATTATTCCATACAAGACTAAGTAAACAAAAATTCAATATATTTTTTCAAAAAATAAATATGGTCATGTCTTATTTCTCCTTGAAATTTAATAACTAGGGCCCTATGTAAATTAGAGTTCATGGTTCATTCTTATTTTGTGGCAAACTTATAATATCTCTATGTCTAAACTCCCTAATGGGACAAGTTCATTCATAGGATAAGTATGAAATTAAGGTGTTAAATGCATAAATTCCACTTATAATTTTTTATAAAGATAGTTTCATGCCCCATTTTTTGCATTGTTTTATTCCTTAATAAAATTGTGTTTAATAATGGGTTGTGTAACAAGCATTTATGTTTAGAAGTGTTTAATTGTAATCCTTATTTTCACCTATGAATTTGACATAATTTCATGATTTACTCTGATCCTAATATTCATGATGAACTATTGTGTGGATGATACTCATTATGGTGTGCATTGAAATGATTCTCTACCATTATATTTTTATATAAATGGTTAACAATAATAGGTAATCTTGTTACTATTAATATATTTACACATTAATTATATTCATTAATTATCTTATTAAAATCAGCATATTACATTTGTGTTCACATGTATAGAAAATAATTTTCATTTATTGATCATATTATAAATTATATTCTCTCTCTTATTATTGTAATATGATTGATATATAGCCATAGTTGTTACTATTTGAGATATATTGATGAATAGACATAAGCTTAGGTGAATGTGATTTTTTTATAGAACCTAGATATATTATTATTACCTCTACGCATTCTTATCATGATTGTTGATAAACTTGAACTAACAAAACATGTTATATAACCCATTATGGACCTTTCAATTAATTTGTTGAGTTGGATTTGGATGATTCATGCAAGATTATTATAGTATATTACACTATCAAATCAACATGTGTTATTTATCTCTACTTTAAAAATATTTATAAATGATAAAATTTTGTGTACTATTGTCATGCTTAAGATTAACTAAGAATTGGGTGTTTAAATTTGGTTCTTTTAAGATTTGGGAGAGGGTGAGTGTGTCATGTCCCCTGCTAGTTGACATCTTTTCGAGTGGATGATTAGCCTATTATGCTACCCTCGTAGGCTGATGGGATGGATAGAGGGTCTTGATGGAGCTTGGCTTGGCTTCGAGTAGCAAAATTGTTCCAGTTGGCTTTCATTCGGGCTCTTTCAGACATGTATTAAGGGAGATATTAATATTTGATTGATTTAATTAAATATTAATTATTTGGTCTAATTTTAATTAAATATTAATTATTAATTATTTGGTCTAATTTTAAAACCCTAATTCTAATTTGAGAAACCCTAATTCTAATTTAAGAAAATCTAATTAGGGCAAGCACACCTTTTTGGGGGTATAGGGGTTTCTCATGGGAGAGAGTGGAGGAATATGATTATTGTTTGAAGACAAATTTTGCTAAGGATTTTCTTGAGAAGACTAAGCCAAGGGTTCCAGTATTCTATCTACATTGAAGAACATGCCCTCTTCAGTGTGTGTGATTCAGAGGCTATGCGATATCAACTGATTTATTACCAGGTTGGGAGATAACTTCACACAGAAGTTATCACAGGTATTTACAGGGATTTATTTTATTAGGTTTTTAATTTAGGGTTTTGATTTAGATATTGCATAGATAAAGATCTTCTGTATTAGAGCCATATATCTTGAGATTAGTTGTTCAGCATACAGGTTGTGCTATATTGTATTGGTGGCTATATGAAGTCCATACAGATCCATGCAAATCCGTACGCAGTAGTGGAAAGCATAGAGACTGACAGCAGCCAACATCGGCTGACCCCATACCGATGTTGGTAGGTTATCGACACCAGGAAACTGACGGCGATAGTATAACTGACGTCGGTGACTATGTTTTTGACACAACAGGCTGAGATGTACCAGATCTAGGTTTTATTCCCAATTTCTAGAATACTCAGGTTCTTAAGACCGTATTTCACTACTCTTTTATATGCATGATAGAGGACATCTATTGTAATCATCTGGGCAAATAAATAAGAGATTCTATTATGGTTTATTTATTTGAATTTATTTCCAAAATCGTATCTTTATTCATACAAAATATCAAAAAGGGTAAAATACAGAAAAGCAATTCAATAATATTCAGTTTCAGATTTCAAAGGAAACAAGTTATAGTGGTATCAGAGCTAAATCCTACCATCCTAAGGGTTTGACAATTTTATGCAGCCATAAGAGTTGGGACCACACAGGTATTTCACACGCAGTAGAGCCTTACTTGAAGGCGATCAAGTTTTAGAACAGTAGCCGATCACCATGAGTGACAGGCGTGAGGGTAGCCCACATAGGAGCCATAGGCATAATGATGATCAAGACACTAGAGAATTCTTCTGAGTTATGGTTATAGGCCGGCAGTAGATGAATCAGGCAATACAGGCACTCACTATTATGGCAGAGTGGATGAACCCACCTGTTAGATAGAATGGGGAACAAGGAGATAAAAGAAGTGCTACCATTAATTAGAGACCACAACTGACCCATTCTAGGATAGCTGATAGGCCTACATGACCTACGTTTGTTCAGGAGGAACCAAAAGCTCCAATAGAGGAGGCGATAGGAGATCCCCTATTTGCTGACACACTTATGGTAGCAAATGAGGAGTGGGAGTTATTATCACCTAAGGTTAGAGAGAGGATTACTTTTGACTGATTCATCACATAGAGGAGAGAGCATAACTGAGGTCGATAGATTGGAGACCTAGACACCAAAATAATGATCTAAAGCAAGCTACGAGTAGGCTCACACTAGCGATGTTTGACGGTAGTGGCAAGGTCACAGCGTAGGCTTAGATTAGTAAGCTAGACACATTTATCACATTGCATCTGATGGCTAAGAGAGATGCTATCAGATATGTGACACTACATCTTGAGGGAGTATCTCATGATTGGTGGCACCACGGGATGGTGACACTCCATCATGATCAGATCACATCTTATCAGGAGTTTGTGGATCGACTGGTGGAGTGTTTTGACAAGAGGGATCTAGAGTCCTACTTCTGAGAGTTGGCATAGTTACACCAGAGTGGCAGTCTAGAGTCTTACATTGGTGACTTCCAAAAGTTATCAGTTATGGTTCCAGACATTTCAGAGAGGCGACTAGTAGTGCTCTTCATGGAGGGATTGACATAACCATTGAGAGGTTGGATCAAAGGATTTGATCCTCCTTCATTATAGGTAGCTATGAAGAAGGCACGTAGTATGGAGATGGCAGCCCCATCCAGTAAATTTAACTCTAGAGGTACTTCTTCATTTAGGGATAATAAGGGCTTCAACTGAAATAGAGAAAGACCGAGTTTTAACATAGATAAATCAGGTGTTAAGAATGATTCAAAGGCCAACCCAGTAGCACCACCTTTGGATAGAGAGGCTCTTAATGATCTACGTAGGAAGAAGCTTTGTTTTTACTGCAAAGGTCCCTATGATGCCAATCACGATTGTCCTTTGAGGCCTAAGGGCAAAGCAAATCGAGTGATGTGGGCTTATTATGAGGATGTGGAATCAAAATATTTTGAACATCAAGAGAGTTCTAAGGAGCCAGAGGCTAAGGCTTTAAAGCCTAAGGTAGAGGCAGAGTCAGAGCTCCAAATTCAGGAGGTACGCTTATCTAGCATCCAGCAGGAGGGCTCATTCAGACTCCGTGGAGTTTTGGCAGGACAGAGGGTCATCACCCTTCTTGACATAGGAGCCACACATAATTTTATTGATACTAGATTTGTGGAGAAGCATGGACTCACCATAGAAGAGTTTGAGGGCATTAGAGTTAAGGTGGCTGATGATTACACCCTTAGGTGTGAGTGGATGATTAGAGATCTCCCATTGCACTTGAACAACTATGAGTTTAAGGCTGATTATTATGTGGTGAACATGGGGGATATAGATCTAGTCTTGGGTATGAAGTGGTTGCATTCCCTTGAGGTAGTCACTCTTCATCTTAAGGACATGGAGATCTATTTTGATGTTGATGGGAAGACACACATTCATAAGGCAATACGGGACAGCAACATCAAAACTATTTCTTTTCATCGAATGGAGAGGCTCATGAGACACGACATGGTAGAGTGGGTTGCCGAGTGCACATTGGCACCAATACCGGAGGGACAGTAGAAGACTGAGTATCATCTTGACATTCAGCAGTTGAGAGTCAAGCATGATAATGTATTTAGTGATATTCCACCAGGGAGACCTCCAGATAGGGGCATTGAGCACATTATTGAGCTTGAGGAGGGCCCTAAGCCCATTATGATTACTCCTTATCGACATCCCAAGCGATTGAAGGATGAGATCAAAAAAACAATTAAGGAGTTACTTGCTATGGGTCACATTCGACCTAGGAAATCACCGTTCACTTCTTCAGTTGTTCTGGTGAATAAGAAGGATGGCACCCTTCGCATGTGCATTGACTACAGAGCCCTAAATAAGAGAACCATTAAGAATAGGTATCCAATACCTCATATTGATGAGCTTATTGATGAGCACCATGGTGCACACTACTTCACGAAGATAGACTTAAGGTCAGGATATCATCAGATCAGGGTTCGTGAGCAGGACGTTGAGAAGACAGCTTTTCATTGCCATTGTGGACACTATGAGTTTTTAGTGATGCCATTTGGGCTCACTAATGTGTTAGTGACATTTTAGTCCACCATAAATAGAGTTTTCCATTCACTACTGAAGAGGTTTGTACTTGTTTTTTTTATGACATTCTTATATACAGTAGGACTTGGCCGGAGCATTTGGCTCATCTGGAGACTGTACTCAGCATCTTAGAGAGGGAGTCCTTATACACCAAAGAGTCCAAATGTGATTTGGGGATGACTAAATTGTTATACTTGGGTCATATTATCAGTGCAGGGGGAGTGCGAATGGATCCTGAGAAGATTGGCGCTATCATAGACTGGCCTATTCTGGAAAACCTTACATAGCTACGGGGATTTCTAGGTTTGTGTGGGTTTTATCATAGATTCATGAATGATTATTCACAACATGCAGCCCCTATGATAGATTTGACAAAAAAGGGTGCTTTTTGTTGGACACCAGAAGCACAAGAGTGTTTCGTGAGGTTTAAGGAGTTGATGACTACGTGCCCAGTTTTGGCACTACCTAATTTTTTGAAGCCTTTTGAGCTTCAGTGCGATGCTTCAGGGGAGGGCATTGGAGTGGTGCTTATGCAGGACAAGCACCCCATAGTATATGAGAGTCATAAGCTCAGGGGGCCAGAGAGACTCTACAACATTTATGATAAGGAGATGCTTGCTATCATGCATGCCTTGGAAAAATTTAGGCAATATCTCGTGGGTAGCACATTTTACATCAAAATGGACCACAACAGTTTGAGACATTTCTTGGGGCAGCGAGACCTTAATGATCGTTAGCAGAAGTGGGTGAGCAAATTACAGGCATATGACTTTGACATCTCTTTCATCAAGGGCACCCAGAATGTAGTGGCTGATGCTCTTTCACGCAGGTCATATTTGAGTACTATGGTCCACATTACAGAGGATTGGTGACATAAGATTGTGGTAGAGTATGACAAGGATACATGGGCATCCAGCATTATTGAGGGATCGATGGTTGACACCAGATATACTCTTGTGAATGACTTGATCATTTATAAGAGCAGGGTTTATTTGATCCCAAGATCAGTGGTGAAGAACATTCTCATGCGAGCCTTTCATGATGTACCTACTACAGGATATCCCAGGTATTTCAAGACCTATAGACAAATTAGGGAGAGATTCACATGGAAAGGACTCAAGGTAGATGTTCTTTAGTATGTGCGTGAGTGCCATATTTGTCAGCAGAACAAGTAGGAGAACACGTACCCAACAGGATTGTTGCAGACACTTCCAACTCCTGATAGGAAGTGGGAGTGCTTGTTGATGGATTTAATTATGGGCTTACCTAAAGCCCAAGGATGAGATTGCATATATGCAGTCGTGGACCGGTTAATGAAGTATGCCCACTTATTTTTGATTACCACCACATACATAGCTACACAGGTAGCAGAGGTTTTCTTCTGAGAGGTATTTCAACTGCATGGGTTGCCTCGAAGCATAGTAAGTGATAGGGATAGTCGATTCTTGAGTCACTTCTAGCAAGAGGTGTTCAGACTCTGTGGGACTGAGCTTACACTGAGCACCAATTACCACCCACTGACTGATGGACAGACAGAGATAGTGAACAAATGGGTGGAGGGCTACCTCAGGAACTACATTGTAGGGCAGAAAAAAGCTTGGGTCAAGTGGATTTATTTGTGTGAGTATTGCTATAACATGACTTTCCACATGACCATTCAGATGTCTCCTTTTATGGCATTGTACGGGTATGAGGTGCCAAGTTTTCTAGATTTGCTACTGAGCGACAGTAGAGTGCCATGTGTTGGAGACTTATTGCAAGAGAGTCAGGATACTATGAGGACTCTCAAGGAGAATATTGCTAAGGCACAAAATCAGCATAAGAAATATGCAAATCAGTGGAGGACAGAGAGATCTTTTGATGTGGGTGACATGGTCTATCTTATCCTGCAGCCTTATCGTCAGTCCACTCTTAAGAAGAGTGGAGCAGAGAAGCTGAAGCCACATTATTACAGTCCTTTCAAGATCCTAAGGCATGTTGGAGAGATGGCCTATGAGCTAGAGCTTCTAGAAAAGAGAAAGGTACACAATGTTTTTCATATATCGTGCCTTAAAAAGGCGTTAGGACACCGTGTGATACCTTCTACAGTTTTACCTCCCTTAGATGATGAGGGAAAGTTAATTTTAGTACTTGAGTCTATCCTAGAGTATAGAGAGAGACAGTTGTGTCAGAGGACTATCAGGGAATATTTGGTAAAGTGGAGATATTTTCTAGTGGAGGATGCAACATGGGAGGGTGAGGATATTCTACAGCATCCAGAGTTGAGATTGCTTGAGGACAAGCAATTTCAGGAGGGGCAGACTGTCATGTCCCCTGCTAGTTGAAATATTTTCGAGTGGATGATTAGCCTATTATGTGACCCTCATAGGCTGATGGGATGGATAGAGGGTCTTGATGGAGCTTGACTTGGCTTTGAGTAGCAAAATTGTTCCAGTTGACTTTCGTTCGGGCTCTTTCAAACATGTATTAAGGGAGATATTAATATTTGATTGATTTAATTAAATATTAATTATTTGGTCTAATTTTAATTTAAATATTAATTATTAATTATTTGGTCTAATTTTAAAACCCTAATTCTAATTTAAGAAACCCTAATTCTAATTTAAGAAAATCTAATTAGGGAAAGCACACCTTTTTGGGGGTATAAGGGTTTCTCATGGGAGAGAGTGGAGGAATATGATTATTGTTTGAAGATAAATTTTGCTAAGGATTTTCTTGAGAAGACTGAGCCAAGGGTTCCAGTATTCTATCTGCATTGAAGAATGTGTCCTCTTTAGTGTGTGTGATTTAGAGGCTATGAGATATCAGTTGATTTATTATCAAGTTAGGATATAACTTCACACAGAAGTTATCACAGGTATTTACATGGATTTATTTTATTAGGTTTTTGATTCAAGGTTTTGATTCAAATATTGCACAGATAAAGATCTTCTGTATTAGATCCGTATATCTTGAGATCAGGTGCTCAGCATACAGGTTGTGCTATATTGTATTGGTGGCCGTACGAAGTCCATACAGATCCGTGCAAATTCGTACGTAGTAGCGGAAAGCACAGAGACCGACAGCGGTCGACATCGGTTGACCCCATACCGACGTCGATAGGTTATCAACACCAAGAAACTGATGGTGGCAGTATAACCGATGTCAGTGACTATGTTTTTGACACAGTAGGCCGAGACGTACCAGATCCAAGTTTTATTCCCAGTTTACAAAATACTCAGGTTCTTATGACCGTATTTCACTACTCTTTTGTATGCATGATAGAGGACATCTATTGTAATCATCTGGGTGAATAAATAAGAGATTCTATTGTGGTTTATTTGAATTTATTTCCAAAATCGTATCTTTATTCATACAAAATATCAAAAAGGGTAAAATACAGAAAAGCAATTCAATAATATTTAGTTTCAGATTTCAAAGGAAACAGGGGATATTATAGATTGGTTATGGGTCCATAGTCAACTCTCCTTTTGAATCTTCAAAAATTAATATACATATTTTCAATATTTCAAGAAAAAATCTACCTCTTAGTAGATGGGCATATTTCTTAGGAAATGAGAATAATTTTTACTCTATCAAATGGGTACCCTACTATGATTTTTATTTCCTATTTACACATATTGAAGACTTTGTTAAAGACCATGTTGGAGTCACAAGTAAAGCATATGTTTTCATCTAATATATAGGAATCCTACTAAGATTTGTATTTCCTATTTTACATGCTATGTATATTATTCCTCTAAACATATGGGTTTTTTTATTCCACATCAGCTTTGAATATATTTTTGCTTCTATTACCAAGATATATACTACCTAGATCACATGACCACATCATAGCTCACATTTTGGTATGACCTTATTTTGTATTCATTGATTTCATTATTATATTTTATATTAATTAAATGTTTTGATGATCACCTTGAGTGTGCACGATTCTAAGACTGGTATGATCACTTGAGAGATATTAGTTCTCATTAATTATTTATTTTATTTTTAGAGAGTAATAAAGATGCAATTTTTCAATTATGACATAGTGATTATATTAGTGGTATTTTGATGGTAATGTGCTTGATGTATATTACTGATTAGTTGAAAGTTATTGTGTAGGTAAGATGTATGTTCTAATTTATTTGAGTCTAGTTAGATGGTTGGATGGCCCTTGTATTTATGTGATTTTCTTACATATTATGGTTTTTTATTTTTTTGTTATGTTCCTCCTCCTTGTCTTATATTTTAGGGTGATCCTTCGATCCTTAAAATCCATTTGGCTTGTTTAAAGTGTACCTATTAGGCCCTTAAAACTTGGTATCACATCGATTGGATGTATGATTTTGGTTTTTAACTTGTGGATCTTGGAATTTGGTGTTGACTACCTTCCTTTTACACTGGGTTTTCTACTTTTATTTCTCATAATTAACCATTTAATGGTGTGGTAGTTTGTCAACCTTGTTTAAGTGTGTTTTTATTAAAAAAAAACTTTAAAGGGTGCCTTAGATGCTTAAATTAGGTAATGAATCCTCTATATCAATAATTTTGTGTTCCTTTTAGTGGAAATCCTAGTTTGGAATAGTGAAAATAACATTATCTAGTGTGAAAAATTATTGTTTCTAGTGGAACATTGAAGAAGTTGCTCAAGTTTGAATTGTAACCTCATTAAAAAAATTGATGTCCCAAGTAGAATATATGTTATCTCTAGTAGACAAGTATCATACAATGAGTTGTATAATTTCCTATTTCATTTTTTGGTAGAAATAAAAATACCAAATAAATAGATATATGTGTTAATCTTTTGTAAAAAACAATAGATATTTTCCTATTTTCCTTCCCATGACTCGCTAGAGAAGATTGGACTATATGTTTAGAGGATTATTAACATGGTTGATATCTTTTATTTTACTTTCACCACATATATTGCATATGTATATGTTTGGATATTTAATATAGTATGCTTAGTTATTTTAAAATTTAGTTCATTATTATTGTTTGGATATTATTTTTCTAACCATTAATGTATATATGTGGTAGAATATTTTTGGACATATTATTTCTAACCCTTAATTTAGTGGTTGAATTTTTATGTACCCAAATATGGGTGTAAGCATGTAATTTCTCACAACCTATGATTAGAGGCATAGGCATAACCAAAAAGAGACATTGAGATACATGCCATGGTGCATTCTTTGTAACTATTTGGATATATCTTGATATGGGAAACTTTGCATTATAGTTATATTGATTATCATGTGTGAACATTTTTATGGGTAAAGTGAGTGTACAAGTGAAAGGTGTGAATATATAAGAGGGGATAAGAGGTAGACCAAATAACCTTTGACCACTCCTAACATATATGTGACATAAATACCATGGATTAGAACCTTATCATTTCCACCTAAATTTTTTGTGCATAGGGTCAATATTAAACATTGAGAACATTATTTCTTAACAACTAGTTACTTTGAGGTTATGAATTATTAGTTAAACACCTTATTATATATGTATTATCTTGGACCCATTCCAATAAATATGGAATTCAAGATTAACCTTAGATCTAAAATTTTCTAACTTAAAAATTGTCCTCTTATTATTTCATTGGTTAAAATTTAGGTGTCTTGTGGTGTGTAACTATTTTGGACATTCTAGGAAACCTTCAAACCAATGTTGAGGTTTTTTAGGTTGTTTGTAGGAGTGCAACAACATGGTTAGTATTAAACACATGTCCTTCAATAGTTAGTTTTAAATGACAAAAACCTCCTCCCCTTATTTTTTTAAATAGTCTTTCTATTACAATTGATTTCTACTAGCAAAGAAGGAGGATGTGATACCAAAAATCACATGATTGAAGAAAAAAAATGACCAAGGTGAAGAAGGTGTATTCCTATAGAAGTAGGTAGGTGTTGTATTACATAACAACTTTGACTAAATAATCTTGTGTGTATGTGATCTTAAAACAAACACTAAACTTATGTTCAAGAAGGAGAAAGGGATTTATTAAAATTATAAACATGGTTGTGGTTAATTATGATAATGTATAGGTTACTACATACCAATTTTATCTACTAAAATTGATGGAAAAAATATGGTTTCCCTCTGTTTTAATCTTATCTTGCCTCAACTTTGTGTTAATTATTATTAAATAGATATATATTCATACTTAATATTTAAATAAATGTTATATGATCTACCTTATATGTGTAACTATACTTGGATTTTGAGTATTTTATGAAACCTCTTAATCTTAGGGGTTGATGAGGGCCATATATGCCTAATGACATCACATTTATGGGAGGTGAGCATTCCCCCTTTACCTACTTGTTGAGTTTTTATACTTTAAAGGATGTTGTTATATATTTTATGCTTGAGAGAGTATGTTGTTGTAGAATTCTTAATATTTTCTATTATTTTGAAAATAAAATCTATATATTTTTTATTTTAAGATAAGAAAATAATTATAGATATGTGTCTTATTGAAGGAATTACTATTTTACTTGATATTTTGATTGATTGAGTTGAATTGGAATTACTAAGAATGGATTTTATAGTAATGACTAAAATGATTAATTTCTTAATTGAAGTTTTATATATGTCCGTAATTTTTTATGGGGATAGGGTATGTGATTTTAATTATGTAATGTTTTACATAAAGGAAGAAGGAAATTAAATGGTTATATATAAAGTGATTTAGGTTTATAAAGCTTAAGACTTCATAAGGTTGATGTGTAAGATGTATTTTGTATTATTTATGAAAAATTGGGGTTAAAAGGAATTTTCAACCCCTTCACTTTCATTTATTATGAACATTGTACTTAAAATAATTAATACTTTCTTTCTAATTGTGGTGATTAAATTATACTAATGAGTGAATGTAAGGATTGTGGTACACTATTATTATTTATGTGCTCAAATATTTTCTATAATTTATTGCTATGTAATCAAAACATGGTTGTGTTTCACATTTATATAATGCAAGGGTACTTAAGTGTTAAAGTAATTAGTTATTTAAAATTAATTATATATTATAGTATTTTTATAAATTTACTTAGTTTAATATGGGTTTGAAATGCCTGACCAAAAAAATTATCGATGTTATGAGTAGTTACAATGTGTGTTAGAAAGTTTTAGTGACATAATTTACTCCTATTATTATGAAATATATTAGCATTTTAATGGAAATATTGAATAAATGATCATCTTAAACACTATCTTGATGGGAAGTATAAACCATATTTTAAAGTAACTTTGGTTCATTGAATAAATTTTAAGTCAAATATCTAGGAGTTATGAAAATGATCATCTTCCTCATTTGAAAAATTTCCACTCATCTTAGATTTTACGATTGACTAGACAATTAACATAATTAATTAAGATATAATATTATAATCCTTCGAATCACAAGGTAATGTTAAGAGATAATAATTCCTATGACAAAATCAACATTAATGGACTTGTATCTGACATGCTAA
>JARHVA010010414.1:87500-90000 GCA_037957365.1 Torreya grandis | reverse complement strand
GGAAACCTAAGTCTCATTGGTGACCCACACACACCCAACCACACTTTTATGTTGATTTCACTTATGATTAAGTCCCTCATATGTAAAAATCCACACAATAACACCATATCAACTTATGACTAGGATAAATATAGATGGTTTAGGGCACATATGTGTGATCACCCAAATTCATTTTGAAATCAAGAAAAAGGGGTATGATTGGCACAATGTGAGTCACATTGGTGACATTCACATATCGAAACCACCCATTTATCTCATTTTTACTTGAAATAATCAAGATTGTAGGCCAAAAGCAACACAATAAGACTATATCCATTTACAGTAAAAAAAATTGATGCTTGATCACATTCAAGAATTCTCCTTTATCTCACAGTCACATTTGTCCATTTTTAATTGAGATAGTGTACAAATAATAATATCTCTATAAATTTTATAAATCTCATGTGGGTTGCTTATAATGACATTAATGGTATGGATTTTTTATTATTCTAAGAGCTTGACTACTAGTAACTTGACTATTCTACCTTGACCTCCCTCCTTTCAATATAAATCAATTGATCACCTCCCTTATTTATATAGAGTAGAGGATAATATTAAGTATGTTCTATACACTCCACATTGAACAAATGGTTTGTGTGTTTTTCCTATATTATTCCTGGTAATCATTTACGTTTATGTTAGTAATCATTGGTGTTATCCCAAAAATGAATATGATGATTAATATACTCTATTTAATTTATGTAATGTAATTCAATACAAACTATAAAATCCTTTATTCTTCAAGATGGGTAAGGGTTCCCATCAAGTATTGCTTGGTCACACAATAATAATTCTCTATTGATTGTCATCCCTCTATTCAAGAAATCAATTGAGTGTCACCTCATACCTAAATTATGTTGGAAATATTGTCATTGATGTCAAAGGTTTAGTATTATTGGTGATAAAGGCCCCATTGCATTTAATGTTATTTATCTTGGCTAATATGAGTTAATATTTATTCAATATTAACAAATATAGTTTTGGTTGCATATGAGACAAAATAAGGACCCATGGAGAAGTCGAAGAGTCACGGGATAAAGACAAATGAAGGATGGGACACATTTTCCCATGAAGAGTCATCTTAGTGAATACCAAGAGTCACCAAGTGAAGACAAAAGAGTAAAGGGTGAATTTTGCATGAAGGGACACTTTGAGGAATACGAAAAGTCACCAAAGATAAGGACAAAAGTGGGAAAGACATTTTTAGTCATGAAGGGTCACCACATGACTTTTCAAATGCTTGGATATGAAGGGTCATCCAAGATTGGTGCCATTTTCTATGAGGATTGAAAGGTCACAAAGGGGGAAGGCCAAAGGTCATTTGAAAATCTATAAATAAAGGCTTGAGAAGCCATTTGTAAAGTGTGTGTGAGAGGTTGATTTTGATATTGTAATATCTAGCTTAGAAGAGCAATTGTGAGAGATGAATATGATTTGTTTTTGTTATATCTAGCTTAGAAGAGCAAAGGTGAGAGAGAGGAAGGAGATGTTGTATTTATCTATCATTTGTTGAGATAGCAACATTAAGAGATAGGTGTGTGGTATACACAAAGGGGTTGGTGCTCCTATGGGTTGGTACTCACGAATTTTTGCTGGGTTGGTGCTCAACAAAGGGGTTGGTCCTCCTATGGGTTGGTGCTCATGAATAGGTGTTGGGTTGGTTCTCAGCAAAGGGGTTTGAATCTCCTATGGGTTGGTGCTCACGAATTGTAGCTGAGGTTTGTACTTGTCAAAGGGGTATGGTGCTCCTATGGGGTTGTTCTCAAGAATATATTTGAGATTGATTCTCCATGGTTTTTCCCACATTGGGTTTCCATGTTATATCTAGTGTGTCTCTCTATCTTGTGTGGATGTTTATTGTTTAAGTTTTATTGCATATCTTGAATGTTTGATTAAGTGGAATTTTGTTAAAGGAAAGATTTATAAGATATATAATATACTGATTCACCCCCCCCCTCTCAGTATATTCCATGCTTAACAATTGGTATCAGAGCAGGTTCCTTCAGAAAGGGTTTAACAGCTTGAAGGTAGATCAAAGAAAAGCATAAGATGGCCAAGAAACTAAAGAAGGAGAATCAAAAGTTGAAATCTATGGTTGAAGCTCTTAAGGAAAAGGTGTGTATCTTGGATTCTAAGTTGGCTATAGAAGTAAAAGAAAATAAGATATTTATTCAGGATCTTAAGAATCAGTTAGAGGTTGCAACTTCAATTTTAACATCAAAAGAAGAAGAGTGTAATCATTTGAAGGATGAGTTAAGTTCTTTAAAGGATAATCATGTGAAGCTTATAATCAAGGTTGAGAAAGATCATGAAATATCAGTCCAAGGAAAGAAGGATGCAGGTTTTGCAGGTAAATCAAAGAAGCCAATTAGGTAGCCCAATGCTTTCAAGTTTTCAAATTATTTTCATGGCCGTTGTTTTGTATGTCATCATGTTGGTCATAAGGCAAGAGATTGTATGA
>JARHVA010010414.1:70000-82500 GCA_037957365.1 Torreya grandis | reverse complement strand
CTTTCAACTAAGAAAATGGTCACTTTTCAGAGTGAAATAGAGTTTCTTGGTGTCACGATCAAATCAAGTGAAGACTTTGTTCAGCCTCATGTTCTCCAGCATATTCATAATTTCCCTGATATAATAACTGATAAAACAATGTTGCAAAGCTTCCTTGGATGTGTAAATTATATTGTAGGACATTACTTCAATATAACACAAGATAGAATCTTGTTAAATAAAAGATTGTCTAAAAATCCTCCTATGTGGAATGATGAAATGACTTTGGCTATCCAAAGAACTAAACAAAGATGCACAGATCTTCCTCCTTTGAAACTACCAGGTAATGGTGTGAAAATAATAGAAATAGATGCTTCTGATTTATACTGGGGTGAAGTTCTAAAATAAAAATTGTCAGATGGTTCTAAAAAAAATTATAGGTTTTCTTTTGGTTGCTTCAAAGATGCCAAAAAAAATTATCATTCTACTCACAAAGAAATTCTTGCAGTAATTAATGCTATTCAAACTTTCATGTTCTTTGTCAGAAGTGAAAAGTTTGTGATCAGGTCTGATCTCAAAAATTTCATGAGTATATTAAACTCTATAGACAATCTAAAGAAAGGATTTGTCAGTCATCTTATTCGGTGAGCAACATATCTTGTTGACTTTGACTTCACAGTCGAACATATTGTAGGAAAGAAGAATTCTCTTGCCAATTTCATGACTAGGGAATACCAGGAAAACCCTATAAAAATGGTCATGATTGTCACCACAAAAGTTAGAGATGAATTTCATGAACGTCTCTAGAAATCTCATCCTTCTACTCAAACTCAGATTTTTAATGAGGTTAATTTTCTTAAGACTCAGTCTTATGAAGTTACAGATCATCTTATTGTTCTTAACCTTGCATGGACAACTCATTTTGCTGAGATTGATGAATCTAACTCCTACTCCACCATCCCTTTGTATAGAGAAGGTGATAATCCGTCAATGATAGGTAAAAATAATTTGCTAAAAAGGCTTCCATATAGACAAGGAACTTAGTTTGACTTCCAATGGTTTTACCTTCTGGCCATCATTTAATCTAGGGAATGAAAATTTTTGGGAATCAGGACAAATCCCAAATTATCTATTTGAATTTCTTGATTATATTTTGCCCACAGTAGCATCTCATAGTCCTAAAGTTAATATACCTCCAGCTCAGGTCTGAAATATTTTAATTTCCTTAAGAATTCCTTTCAGAGTAAACTTTGAACTTTATCTGGTTTAAAATCATCAACGGAATCTACATGCCTCTTTGTGACCTAATCTTCCTGTAGCTTCATTATGGTGAAGAATGACAATTTCACATCAGGCTCTCTTTTGACCTCTCCTCAGGGCCACTTCACATACTTAAGATTCCTTCCACTTTATATATGGATCACATTGATTATGACAGTAATGCCAATTCACCATACTCACCGTCTAGTGAATATGAGTTTGCTGATGATGACTAATCATGGGGTTTGTCCATGATCATGAGTAAATGGAACATTATCCCTTTGTACAATAAAGTTGTGGACCTCCCCACATGTTAAAGGTGGTATTCTATCATCCGTGTCGACATGATTGTGTTTAGTCACTGCATGGTGGGCCCATAACCCATGATATTTCACATCTTCTGTCTAAGCCATCGATTACACTGCTTTGTGATATCCATTGATGTCACCATATTTCATCTATAAATATGGGTTATCAACTAAGGTATGGGCATTCGAAGTTGGCTTGAGTCCTAAGTCCTTAGGTGTTTAAGAGTCGAAAGTCTTGAAGTTTTAAGATTTCCTTATATTGAATATGAGATTTTGATTATGTGATTGCTTATCATCGATCATGCTTCTTAAATTGGTATATAATGATTCAAGTCCTACATCTTCCACTCCATGTCTACATAACCAAATGGTCCATGATCCCTAAGTAGATTCTTATTACTGTCTGGACTGCAAGAACATTCTATCTAATCCTAGCCAGTCTCTCATCCATATGACCAAAAGGGATATGGAAATTCAAAAGCTATTTGAAAGAAATAAACTGATACTTTCAAGGGATATAAAGATTAACATGGAAGGTACATCACAGACTGATGAAGGTCATAATTTGAAAACCCCTCTAGTCATGTCATATCACATAATTGGTCTAATGTTGTTAAGCTCCAAAAGGAAGAAGTTAAAAAAGAAAACAGAGTCAGATAATATAGCAGATAAGGTGTCTCAGATAAGTATGGCAAAAATAGAGGATATGGAAGTAAGACAGTTATTTTGAGGAAGGACAATCTTCTAGACCTCCACTAGATTCACAAATCAGAACTCTAAATCTCCAACCTTTCTTCTAGAAATTTAATTGTGAGTCTCCTGCTAGAAGAAAATAAATGATACATGTTATGTTATCATGGGCTAGTGTTCAGATATTTGGATTGAAAAAAGATCCCAGTAGTGTTACTCATCAGATATCCAATGGATTCATTCATAATATCAAAGATTGATGGGATGGTTGTGGACAATATTTCCAATAGGGAATCCTCAACCACACTGAACCTATAACTGCTCTTTGCCGAGCCTTATACTAAGAATTTGTTGGTGTTATAGATAATGAAAAAGAAGCCAAAAAAGCTAAGTTTTTAAGAGCCCAGTTATGTGATATGACACAACTAAATGAATATATGTGCCATATGGAAAATCTATTATATGCATCTGGTGAAATGTTTAATCCTGCATACAAGATAAGATATATAGAATATTTTCTTGAATATTTTGCTAGAAAGTATAATTCTGCAATGGGAGATGATTTACCTACTATGTCCTTTGGTAGAATAAATCAGAATATCAGAGCTATAAATGAAAAGTTGTGTCTAGAAAGAAAAGCTCATAAAGAAACTATGCAGTTTCATAAATAGCTTGGAGTAAAATTCTATAAATCACTAGATGATTATTTTAGTTGTACAGATATTAATCAGTATAAGAAATATAGAAGTAAAAAAAAAATAGTCTCAGTCTTGTCAGTGTTCCCATGAAAAAGATAATGATAATTGGTTATATCAGAAAAAGTTCAAAAGAAAGAATTTTAAGAAAAAGAAAATCTTTAGGAAAAAGAAACCTGGCTTCTAAAAGGCCTCTATCAAGTGTTTCCTCTATAAGGGAAACCACTATGCAAACAAATTTCCCACAAAGGATAAGAATACTAAGAAAGTAAATTTTCCTTAGAGTCATAATGTAACTGAAGATGAGTATGGTTTAATAACTGATGATGAAATTTTCTATGAATCAGATATTTCATGCAATGACTCATCTTCATAATTTGAAGAAAATCAAATCAACATGAATATTGAAGATCATAGTTCAGAATCTAAATCATCTAACTTTGATTCAGAAATAGGTTTTCAAATTCATATGTTGTCTACATAATTTCTTGATAGTTTAAGCCTGTCTCAATAGCTATCCTACCACAAAGAAAAGTATGCTAATACTCCTACATATATGGTGTTAGAAAATATGTTCCTGCAACAATAGATTGCAAATACAAAAAAAAGATATTCTTTGCATCTGGCTCAACAACAGCAAGAGAAAGATCTACTAGTTAAATAGTTCTCAGTCTGAGTTCTAGAATCCTAGCTTAAATCTAAAGTTCCTGATGTCCAAGCCGCATACCAGCCAAAAATTTATGAAAGGAAGCAATGGAGAACAAAGCGCATTGCTTTGTTGCAGACATTTTTGGCTAGAGCTTAAGATGAACTACAAACTCTTCTCAAAGAAGAAACTTTCGAAGAAGAAAGAGAATAGCTCTTTGAAGAAGAACTAATTCAGATTGCAGATTCTTTGCCAAGAGAATCTTAAAACAACATGGATAGTAGTATACACCAGGTATTTATTCATATAACTAATAATCCTATTTGTGAACTAAGTATTAAATGGCCAAGATTCAAACCCTATAATCTTGATGTGCTTTTAGATACTGGTGCTGATATCTCTTTAGCAAGATATCATTCAATCCCTATAGATATGTGGTAGAATTATTTCCATAGGCTCACATTCAACACTAAAATAGTCATAACTGAACTGGCTGCCAAAATTCCTATTGCCTTAGGAGATTCTATATTCCATTTCAAAATCATCCAACATGAAATGCCCATGTTTGACATGATGCTAGGGTCTAATAATTTAGCCAACTTCTATTGTATTACCATTCAACCCCATGAGATCATTTTGGCACAGAAATATTATCTTTATAAGAAAGGCAAATATGAGTGTAGAATTCCTCTTAAGGAGAAATCTAGAAAAGAAAGCAATATTCAGTGGCTACATTAGAAGATTAATCTTTGCCAGATTACTATAGATCATGTGCTTGCAAAATTAAGAAAGGATTGCTGTTCTAAAAATCCTTTAGCATTCCAGCACAAAAAGGTTCATGTCTAGAATATTGATTTGAAGCTAGTTACTGACAAGAATGGTGTACAGGTTGAACCTCATTTTAAGGCTCATCACTCAGGGATGTCGCCTTCACTTAGAGAAGAATGTTTTAATGAAATCCAATATCTCAAAGAGCAAGGACTTATTCATGATTCTCACAGTCCATGGGGATGTCAGGCTTTCTATGTAAATAAGAGATCTAAACAAGTCTAAGGTAAGAAAAGGTTGGTCATTAACTACATTCCTTTAAATAAGTATGTAGTTCCAGTCCAGCATCCAATACCTTCTAAGGATGAAATTCTACAATGGATTATTGGAATTAAAATTTATAGTATGTTTGATTTAAAGTTTGGTTTTTGGCAAGTGCAAGTAGCAGAAAAAGATAGGTATAAAACTGCATTTGATACTCCATTTGGTCATTTTGAATGGAATGTTTTACCATTCTAATTAAAAATTGCTCCAAGTATTTTTCAGGATATGATGAATAAAATATTTTCTAAACATGGAAAATTCATCATTATGTATATATATGACATTTTGGTTTTCAGTAGATCTCCAAAGGAACACATTGAACATTTAGAACAATTTTATCAGATTGTTTATGAGAATGGTCTAGTCCTTTCAGCTAAGAAAATGGTCACTTTTTAGAGTGAAATAGAGTTTCTTGGCATCAAGATCAAATCAGGTGAAGTCTTTATTCAACCTCATGTTCTCCATCATATTCAAAATTTCCTTGATATAATAACTGATAAAACAGTGTTGCAAAGCTTCCTTGGATGTGTAAATTATATCACAGGATATTATTTCAATATAGCACAAGATAGGATCTTGTTAAATAAAAGATTGTCCAAAAATCCTCCTGCGTGGAATGATGAAATGACTGTGGCTATCCAAATAATTAAACAAAGATGCACAGATCTTCGTCCTCTGTAACTACCAGGTAATTGTGTGAAAATAATAGAAATAGATGCTTTTGATTTATACTGGGGTGCAGTTCTAAAAGAAAAATTGTCAGATGGTTCTAAAAAAGTTTGTAGGTTTGCTTCTAGTTACTTCAAAGATGCCCAAAAAAATTATCATTCTACTCACAAAGAAATTCTTGTAGTAATTAAAGCTATTCAAACTTTCATGTTCTTTATCAGAAGTGAAAAGTTTGTGATCAGTTCTGATCTCAAGAGTTTCATGAGTCTATTAAACTCTACAAACAATCTAAAGAAAGGATCTGTTAGTCATCTTATTCGGTGGGCAACATATCTTTCTGACTTCAACTTCACAGTCGAACATTCTTTAGGAAAGAAGAATTCTCTTGCCGATTTCATGACTAGGGAATACAGGGAAAACCCTATAAAAATGGTCATGATTGTCACCACAGAAGTTAGAGATGAATTTCATGAACATATCTGGAAATCTCATCCTTCTACTCAAACTCAACTTTTTAATGAGGTTAATTTTCTTAAGACTCAGTCTTATGAAGCTACAGATTGTCTTAATGTTCTTAACCTTGCATGGATAACTCATTTTGTTGAGATTGATGAATCTAACTCCTGCTCCACCATCCTTTTGTATATAGAAGGTGATAATCCGGTAATGACATGTAAAAATAATTTGCTAAAAAGGCTTCCATATAGGCAAGGAACTGAGTTTGACTTCCAATAGTCTACCTTCTGGCCATCATTTAATCTAGGGAATGAAAATTTTTGGGAATCAAGAGAAATCCTAGATTATCTATTTAAATTTCTTGATTATATTTTTCCCACAGTAGCATCTCACAGTCTTGAATTTAAGATACCTCTAGCTCAGGTCCAAAATATTTTTATTTCCTTAAGAATTCCTTTCAGAGTAAATTTTGAACTTTATCTAGTTCAAAATCATCAACAGAATCTACATGCCTCTTTGTGACATGTTGTTCATGTAGCTTCATTATGGTGAAGAATGACAATTTCACATCAGGCTCTCTTTCCACCTACTCCTCGGGGCCACATACTTAAGATTCCTTTTGCTTTGTATATGGATCACATTGCTTATAACACTAATGCCAATTCACCATACTCACCGTCTGGTGAATATGAGTTTGTTAATGATGATTAGTGACTGGGTTTGTCTGTGATCATGAGTAAAGGGCACATTATCCCTTTGTACAATAAAGTTGTTGACCTCCCCACATGTTAAAGGTAGTATTCTATCAGTCGTGTCAACATGATTGTGTTTAGTTGGTGCGTGGTGGGCCCATAACCCATGATATTTTACATCTTCTGTCTAAGCCATCGATTACACCGCTTTGTGATATCCATTGATGTCACCATATTTCATCTATAAATATGGGTTATCAGCTGAGGTATGGGCATTCAAAGTTGGCTTGAGTCCTACGTCCTTATGTGTTTAAGAGTTGAAAGTCTTGAAGTTGTAAGATTTGCTTATATTGAATATGAGATTTTGATTGTGTGCTTGCTTATCAATGATCATGCTTCTTAAATGCTCTCTAATTTAAGAAGCAGGATCGATGATAAGCAATCACACAATCAAAATCTCATATTCAATATAAGCAAATCTTATAACTTTAAGACTTTAAACTCTTAGACACCTAAGGACTTAGGACTCAAGCCAACTTCGAATGCCCATACCTCAGCTAATAACCCATATTTATAGATGAAATATGGTGACATCAACGGATATCAGAAAGCAATGCAATCAATGGCTTAGACAGAAGATGTGAAATATCATGGGTTATGGGCCCACCACACATTGACTAAACATAATCATGTCGACACAGCTAATAGAATACCACCTTTAACATGTGGGAGGTCCACAACTTTATTGTACAAATGGATAACATGCCCTTTACTCATGATCACAGAAAAACCCTGTGACTAGTCATCATTAGCAAACTCATATTCACCAGATGGTGAGTATGGTGAATTGGCATCACTGTCATAATCAGTGTGATCCATATACAAAGTAGAAGGAATCCTAAGTATGTGGCCTTGAGGAGTAGGTGGAAAGAGCGTGTGATGTGAAATTGTCATTCTTCGCCATAATGAAGCTACAGGAACAGCAAGTCACAAAGAGACATGTAGATTCCATTGATGATTTTGAACCAGATAAAGTTCAAAATTTACTCAGAAAGGAATTCTTAAGGCAATAAAAATATTTCATACCTGAGCTGGAGGTATCTTAACTTTAGGACTGTGAGATGTTACTGTGGGCAAAATATAATCAAGAAATTTAAACAGATAATCTAGGATTTCTCTCGATTCCCAAAAATTTTCATTCCCTGGATTAAATGATGGCCAGAAGGTAGACCATTATAAGTCAAACTAAGTTCCTTGCCTATATGGAAGCCTTTTCAGCAAATTATTTTTACCTATCATTGCTAGATTATCACCTTCTCTATACAAAAGGATGGTGGAGCAGGAGTTAGATTCATCAATCTCAGCAAAATGAGTTGTCCATGCAAGGTTAAGAACATTAATACGATCTGTATCTTCATAAGATTGAGTCTTAATAAAATTAACCTCATTAAAAATCTGAGTTAGAGTAGGATGAGATTTCTAGAGATGTTCATGAAATTCATCTCTAACTTCTGTGGTGACAATCATGACCATTTTTACAGGGTTTTCCTAGTATTTCCTAGTCATGAAGTCAGCAAGAGAATTCTTATTTCCTGTAATATGTTCAATTGTGAAGTTAAAGTCAATAAGATATATTGCCCATAGAATAAGATGATTGACAAATCCTTTCTTTAGATTATCTGTAGAGTTTAATAGACTCATGAAATTCTTGAGATCAGACTTGATCACAAACTTTTCACTTCTGACAAAGAACATGAAATTTTGAATAGCTTTAATTACTACAAAAATTTATTTGTGAGTAGAATGATATTTTTTTGGGCATCTTTGAAGCAACCAAAAGCAAACCTATAAAAAAAATTAGAACCATCTGACAATTTTTCTTTTAGAACTACACCCCAGTATAAATCGGAAGCATTTATTTCTATTATTTTCACACCATTACCTGGTAGTTGCAGAGGAGGAAGATCTATACATCTTTGTTTAATTCTTTGGATAGCCAAAGTCATTTCATCATTCCACGTAGGAAGATTTTTGGACAATCTTTTATTTAACAAGATCCTTTCTTGTGTTATATTGAAGTAATATCCTGTGATATAATTTACACATCGAAGGAACCTTTGCAACATTGTTTTATCAGTTATTATATCAGGGAAATTTTGAATATGCTGGAGAACATGAGGTTGAATAGAGACTTCATCTGATTTGATCTTGATGCCAAGAAACTCTATTTCACTCTGAAAAGTGACCATTTTCTTAGCTGAAAGGACTAGACCATTCTCATAAACAATCTGATAAAATTGTTCTAAATGTTCAATGTGTTCCTTTGGAGATCTACTGAAAACCAGAATGTCATATTTATACACAATGATGAATTTTACATGTTTAGAAAATATTTTATTCATCATATCCTAAAAAATACTTGGAGCAATTTTTAATCTAAATGGTAAAACATTCCATTCAAACTAACCAAATGGAGTAACAAATGCAGTTTTATACCTATCATTTTCTACAACTTGCACTTACCAAAAACCAGACTTTAAATCAAACTTACTATAAATTTTACTTCCAGTAATCCATTTTAGAATTTCATACTTAGAAGGTATTGGATGCTGGACTGGAACTACATAATTATTTAAAAGAATGTAGTTAATGATCAACCTTTTCTTACCTCAGACTTGTTCAGATCTCTTATTTACATAGAAAGCCTCACATCCCCATGGACTATGAGAATCCTAAATAAGTCCTTGCTCTTTGAGATATTGGATTTCATTAAAACATTCTTCTCTGAGTGAAGGTGACATCCCTGAGTGATGAGCCTTAAAATGAGGTTGAACCTATACACCATTCTTGTCAGTAACTAGCTTCAAATCAATATTATAGACATGAACCTTTCTATGCTAGAATGCTAAAGGATTTTCAGAACAACAATCCTTTCTTATTTTTGCAAGCATAGGATCTATAATATTTTGGCAAAGATTAATCTTCCGGTGTAGCCACTAAATATTGCTTTCTTTTCTAGATTTCTCCTTAAGAGGAATTCTACACTCATATTTGCCTTTCTTATGAAGAGAATATTTCTATGCCAAAATGATCTCATGGGGCTAAATGGTAATAGGATAGAAGCTGGCTAAATTATCAGACCCTAGCATCATGTCAAACATGGGGCATTTCATGTTAGATGATTTTGAAATGGAATATAGAATCTCCTAAGGCAATAGGAATTTTGGTAGACAGTTCAGATTTGACTATTTTAGTTTTGAATGTGAGCCTATGGAAATCATTCTGCCACATATTTGAAGGGATTGAATGAAATATTGCTAAAGAGATATCAACACTAGTATCTAAAAGCACATCAAGATTATAGGGTTTGAATCCTGGCCATTTATTACTTAGTTCACAAATAGGATTATTAGATATGTGAACAGGTACCTAGTGTATATTGATATCCATGTTGTTTGAAGATTCTCTTGGCAAAGAATCTACAATCTAAATTAGTTCTTCTTCAGAAGCTTCTTCTTTGAGAAGAGTTTGTAGTTCATCCTGAGCTCTAGCCAAAAATGTTTGCAACAAATCAATGCACTTTGTTCTCCATTGCTTCCTTTCATATGTGTCTGGTTGGTATGCAGCATGGACATCAGGAACTTTAGATGCAAGCTAGGATTCTAGAGCTCAGACTAAGAATTGTTCAGCTAGTAGATCTTTCTGTTGCTTTTGCTGAGCCAGATGGAAATAATATATTTTTTCTATATTTGCAATCTATTGCTGCAGGAACATCTTTTCTGACACCATATATGCAGGAGTATTAGCATACTTTTCTTTGAGGTAGGATAGCTTTTGAGACAAGCTTAAACTATCAGGAAATTGTGTAGACAACATATGAATTTGAAAACCTATTTCTGAATCAAATTCAGATGATTCAAATTCTGAACTATGACCTTTTATATTCATGTTGATTTGATTTTCTTCAAATTCTGAAGAGGAGTCATTCCATGGAATATCTGATTCATAGCAAAGTTCATCATCAGATATCAAAACATACTCATCTTCATTTACATTATGACTCTGAAGAAAATTTACTTTCTTAGTATTCTTATCCTTTATGGGACATTTGTTTGCATAGTGGTTTCTATTATAGAGGAAACACTTGACAGAGGCCTTTTGGAAGCCATGTTTCTTTTTCCTGAAGACTTTCTTTGTCTTGAAATTCTTTCTTTTGAACTTTTTTTGATATAACCAATTATCATTATCTTTTTCATGGGAACACGGCAAGACTAAGACTGCAATTTTTTTTCTTTTTACTTCTGTATTTCTTATACTGATTAATATCTGTACAACCAAATAATCATCTAGTGATTTACAGAATTTTACTCCAAGTTGTTTATGAAACTACATAGTTTCTTTATGAGCTTTTATTTCTAGACACAGCTTTTCATTTACAGCTCTGATATTCTGATTTATTCTACCAAAGGACATAGTAGCTAAATCATCTCCCATTATAGACTTATACTTTCTAGCAAAATACTCAGGAAAAGATTCTATATATCTTATCTTGTATGCAGGATTAAACATTTCACCAGATGCATATAATAGATTTTCCATATGGCACATATATTCATCTAGTTGTGTCATATCGCATAACTAGGCTCTTAAAAACCTAGCTTTGTTGGCTTCTTTTTCATTATCTATAACACCAACAAATTCTGAGTATAAGGCTTGGCAAAGAAAAGTTATAGGTTCAGTGTGGTTGAGGATTCCCTATTGGAACTGTTGTCCACAACCATCCCACCAATCTTTGATATTACCAATGAATCCATTGGATATCTGATGAGTAACACTACTGGGATCTTTTTTTAAGCCAAATATCTAAACACTAGCCCATGATAACATAGCATGTATCATTTCTTTTCTTCTAATAGGAGACTCACAGTTAAATTTCTAGAAGAAAGGTTGGAGATTTAGAGTTCTTATCTATGAATCTAGTGGAGGTCTAGAAGATTCTCCTTCCTCAAAATAACTATGTCTTACTTCCATATCCTCTATTTTAGCCATACTTATCTGAAACACCTTATCTGCTATATTATCTAACTATGTTTTCTTTTTTACCTTTTCTTTTTTAACTTCTTCCTTTTGGAGCTTAACAACATTAGACCAATTTAATGACTCAAAAGTTGAAGTAGATGCAAAGAACTTTCCTAACTGAGAAGAGTCTTCATACAACTTTTGTTAGATGTTAGGAACTAAAGCAATGTTTTGGTGCTAGTTCGTGACTTGTCTAATCAAACTATCAAAAGAAGAGGAGGTTTCTACAGAATCTTCTTTTACCTTATTCTCAATAGAGGATATTTATGATTTCAATTCACTTTGTTCTTGAACAATTTGAACAGTGATTTTATTAATTGTATCAAGCTGAGATATGACTTGGGAATGTTGCTGCTTGAGAATGCTAATTTCTTGATCAAGTTTCTACATCACTTGATTCTTGCTAGTAGTAGTGTTAGCATCTACATATTTTTAGGCTTTACTGATATCTCCTTTTTGATATAGCTCTATGCTTTTTAGCATATTTGAGACTTGATCTAAACTCATCTAAAGACTAGAAATTTTAGAGTTTAGGCATTTGATAGCAACATTATTCCAATTAAGAAGCTTGACTTTACTAGGTTGTTCAAGACTTTTGTCAGTAGTTCTCACATAGTACATTTGGGCTCTAGTCTTTCCATTAGGAGAATACTGATTAAAATCTAATGCTTTAGGAAGTCCTTTTTCTATATAGGATTCATCTCCTAGAGGGGTTTTCCAAGTATGACCTTCATCAGTCTATGATGTACCTTCCATGTTAATCTGTCTAGCCCTTGTAAGTAGCAGTTTATTTCTTTCAAATAGATTTTGAATTTCCATATCCCTTTTGGTCATATGGATGAGAAACTGGCTAGGTTTAGATAGAATGTTCTTGCAGTCTAGACAGTAATAAGAATCTACTTGGGGATCATGGACCTTTTGGTTATGTAGACAT
>JARHVA010010414.1:42500-65000 GCA_037957365.1 Torreya grandis | reverse complement strand
AAAGCTTCTTGTGTGAACCAAAACATTTACATCCAGACCCTCTAGCTTGATTTTTTATGTCCCCCTAGGTTTTTAACAACTTTATACATCTCCTTTAGTGGTCAAACTTAGTGCAAGTCTCTCATTTGCAAGATTTCTCAAAACTGGTCTTTTTCCTACATTCATGGACAGAGGTAGGTCTGAGACAAATAAGTGAGTATCAAGGCTATTTTTCCATGAAAATTGAATATTTTTGGAGCTCTAGGATTTCATGATATTCATTCATACTGAAGGTTTTGATTGGATTATATGTCTAGGTGGTCAAACCAACTCAACTTTGACAATAAAGGAGTCAAAACCCCTATTGTTTTCATGTTTTCACCCAAACCTCCTTGTGACTCCCCATTACAGCCTTTATTGATGCATAAAAACTATTTATACATTATCCTCACCTTCATTTTATTCTCATATAATTTAGGGATCCATCAAAAATCTCTCTTTTAGGTGAAATCCTATATTCATCTCATGAACTAAAACCTCTCTTAGCCTGACTATATGGTTTGGTTCCACTTTGCTACAAGGAAAAGGTATTGGAGTGATTGAGGATTATTTTGGCATGTCATTTCATTAATTTTATCATTATTATCATATCACATTTTTTAAAACTTCCCCTTTCCTTGCTTAGGTACCTCAACCTTAAACACATACCTCTCACATTAGAGCCCTACCTATTTGTAACAATGAATACGGGTGTTCTTTTTTAGATGCCTATTTAAGGATATTATCAATATGAAAATTCCTTATATATATTCATTGACACACCTTCACATTCTAATTTGAAACATTCCACAAACCTGTCATCTTGACACTTCTTTGCTTGCCAATTTGCTCACTATCTTTTGGACTGAGACAATCTACCTATAGGTGCAAACTAAACCTTAATTTAATGTTTTTGACCTCATTTCATGTTTATTATTCCATTGTATTATTCCAATCCCTTTTAATCCATTTTTAAATCTTAATCCAACATCAACTCCCTGATTGAGTCTTTAGCTAGGGTAACACTATTGACTGTGGCAATCATATTCTACCCCTATTCTAAGGTATGTTGGCCATTTTAGGCTTTTTTAATGATGTGATCAATTCACTCTTGATCTTACATAGGTAAATATTCATTGTTCTTAATCCAAATCTCCACTTTATAACCCTAAACTAATCTTGAAATTTTAGATTCCTCCTCACTGTCAATATACCTTTCCTTGACTATGTTTTTAGGCCTATAGATGATCATTTGCTCTTATGGATGTTGCATAGAAGTTAATAATACTATATTTTAGGTAATTTATCATTCATTTACACCAAATACACCAATAAAACTCATTTTATATAAGTAAAAACCCTACCTTTAACTTTACTTTTGACTGAGACAACTTCCAAACACTAGGTTGGAGGTGTTCATTTTCCATGGTTATTTTAGTTTAAAATTTACATTAAAAAAAAATTGATCCCTTTTATCAATATTTTTTTATCATCCATCTGTTTTAAAGTCTTAATTAGCCTTAACAGACCTTTTTTGCTCCTTATTGAGACCAACCTCCAATACCGTTGGCTGTAGGTGGATAATACAGAGCCTATGGGTTACATAAGAGTCATTGAAGCATATTATTAGTGTGTAGAACTTATTTGGATTTAAATTCACCCTATATTTATTCACACTAGGACCTAATTCATTGTGGAAACCTTTATACCATCACCTTCTTATGCCAATCCTCAAATACTACCTTCACTACCTACCCTACCCTATGTACAGACAAGGGATACGCCTAAGAGGTCACTTGATATAGCATAACTCTTATTCATGGATTAAGCACTCAACATTGCTTTTTTAAATATTTTTAATTATTCCCTCTTGTAATAATAGTCTTAGGACTAGTCAAATTCCCTGTAGAACAAGTACTCATCAAGAATCCTGTAGATATCACTGTCCATTTTCAATGACTTTGAGCGAACTTGGAGGAGTTCAAAACTTATCTTACACTTAGAATTTTACTCCCAAATTTGGCATGGTTTCACTATGTGTATATGGATACAAGACCAAAATAATAAAAATGATGAAATCCTAATTTACGATGTCTAACATTAATTCACAAAAACCTCAGGGCCACTATTTTCTACATTTGAGAGCTGAAGAATAAAACTCAGTCATCATCCTCTTGAAACTTTCAATGCTCTTTTAACTCCTCTCCATTAAGTTTGGATCAATAAAAACTTCACGAAATTCATTATAGACATCTCCAAGGCTTGAAACCATTATCAAAAGCTACTGTCCAAGTATGATGACATCATCAGGCTACTTTGTGAGAGTTGGTAGTCATGGAAGGCATGGTTTTGAGAGAATTATTTGTTCATTATATGAGTTTGAAACTTGTAAAAACACCCTTAAATAAATATACATGGATCCAAACTCTTTAAACCATAATGCATACATGCATCCAATGCGTAAAATCCCTTTTATGAAGACTGAGACAATTAAAAGAGTAGAGAGACCAGTTTAGGAGTATTCACAAGCCTAAAAGAGGTTTTCTTGGACATCTGAATGATCCAAAGCTAAGAGTACCATGATAATGTATTTTAAAGTATGTTTAAACTCCTAAAACAACCAAATACATCAATATAAATTAAGATAAATTGAAATAGATTCAAAAATAGACCCCCTCTGTAATGCAAACTCTCAAAAAGTTGTCTGATGTGATGATAATTGTTCATGGAGGAGGATGCACCAAATTTTAAATTATTTTTATGTATGTGGAGTAGAATAAGTTCCCTATCCACATATAAAATAATTTCCTCCAACTCAAACTATATGTCTTATAGTGAGCACTTGAAGTTGAACCTTCTTTGTATGCCAAGAGGAGAAAATGAGAAAATGATTTACAGAATAGATTTTTTACATTATCTTTCAAGTCTTGGAATGTAAATGGATGTTGGGAGGTTAAGATACCCCCCCCCACCCACATTTTGATTTGGAGATCAAATAATGATGGTCTTACAAGTGTCCAAAAACCCCTAGAAGTAAGGAGATACTCACATTTCTTGATTGTAACTGACCTCTAGATGTTACCTAACTAATTTTGACCTAAGTATGACCCCTCCCACATTGAAACTGATCTTGGTGACAAGTGTTCGCTTCATCCATCTGAACAAGTCCTTTTTAGCTCCAAGTGAGCCCATAAGGCAATTTTTTACATTTTGAACATGATAAAGGTAATTAAATGAATTAAAAATGACTTAAATCATATCCAAAACACTATTAGTAATAAACTACCATAAATCATGCCTTTGACTAGGTTTGACCTTATTTGACCAGGGTTGAGTATCTTTTGACTTGAATAGTACAAAGACTTAGACTTTGAACCAAGGTTAGATTAGAGACAAATGAACAAATAGATTAAAATGACACCCCTATAGGACATGAATGAGCCTTCAAAAGCTTTAAAAGTATGGGGTTGACTAAAATTTTACTAAACATCAAATTTGGTCAACGAGACCCTCACTCGATAGATATATAGGGTTAATCATAAATGAAGTGTCCTACATCTATTATATGGCCTCTCTCTCAGCCTCAACTATATATGGTCGATCTATATATATGGGTGCCATATATATATATATATATATATATATATATATATATATATATATATATATATATATATATATATATATATATATATATATATATATATATATATATATATATATATATATACATACAGAGGGGATAGCTACCACCCATTATTATTCCCACTATATTATATATGGTGTATCCCTATCCTAAATACACAAAAGGTTTGAAGGATAATTTTCCACACATCAATCACTTATGATTGATGTTATATATTTGATATTAATAAATCATGAAAAAATGTTTGCACATTCATCTATCCATGTTAATCTAATAAATCAATGGGTTATATGATCTATATCATTTGATTTAATAAATAGGAATGAATGATATAGCATCACCACCTTTCATCAATAAACATTGACATGATCATGACCACCCCCACTAAATAGATATATATTTTTATTAGCATTGGCATAATATATAGTTTAATTGACACAATATATATTGGAAGCACCATTGTACATATAAATTTAGATATAGATTTAGAGTGAATAAAGATAGGGGATAAGGTCTATAAATGTTATCAGCTATATCTAGTTCACTCTATCCACTGAATGATTTTATAAATGATTGAATAAGTTTACCTATAATAAATATTATTACATTAGATACATAACATGTATGGTATGACCAAAGTGACCCAATGTCAATGATATTCACCATAAAATGAATGATGTGTCTGATGCAGTACATATCCATATCATATAATATATTGATGTCATCTATATATGTAACATGATATGATGGATAATGCTTTCCCTATTGATATAGTAGTTTGTTTTGACTATTTGACATCATTCAATGGGTTTTATTACATATGGATTGTATTATTGTGTTGGTCTCATTGAATATTTTGATTCCATTAACTAGAACTATATATCCTATCCCTCATCTTGTCTTGAGATTATAACCATGTCTAATTAATCACAGACAACTGATCTCATGTGTGTGTATCTCATATAACTCACTCCAATATAAACATATAGCTCACTTCAATAAAAAAATTATAACTCACTCCAATGCAATATTATCTTTCACAAGTTTATAATGACTTTAAAAAGTCTCATACTTCATCATTTATCTCTTTTAATATACTCAATAAACTTTCTCATGCTTGTAACAAATGCACTTTGACTACTTTGATATTTTTTATTGTGGTTCACACTAGGAAGTCCTAGTGAAGGGATGCCATTAGTATTTATACAAACTCATGTAAAAAACATCATTTTTTATTATTAAATAACAAATACCTAATATCATATACATTCAAAGTGACTCTCTACTCTACTTATCTCTCACTAAGCCTCTTTTGATGTTACAATCATGAACTCTTTTGGTTGTAAAATTTGTAATTTTTTATTCTAAGATCTCCCTCTATAATGTATGGCCTACTCTCATCTCCCATATGGATCTCCTTAATATGTTATGTTTACTCTATCAAGTTTTCCATTTTATAAGGAAAATTCCCATTTAATTATTGGCCTCAGATAGTTTTAGTTTCCTGCTAATGGACCTTATTGAATTTTTTCCCAAAATGTCCATGATTCTTATGAAATTAGTTGTATCATTGAACACATGGTTGATTTATCTAACTTAAGGCTCAAAATAGCTAAATTATATCATTAATATCTTTATAATTAGAGCCATAATGCCTCATTTGGTGTTTTCTTGATAAAATTATGATCACTTAAAATTCCCTACATTATGTAATTTAAAAAATAAGTTTTGATCAATTTGAGTATTGTGGCCACAAGGATCAGTGGTAAGTGCACAAATTTGGGGGATAAAAAGTGGCCTCCCATGGACATGATTTTCCTAAAATTTTAGAAATCTAAACTTCTGTAGATAATTTGAGATATTTACACTCCAAATATGAAGATGGTGTAAGAACATGAAATGTAGAATTTCAAGTCTAGTTTCCAAAACACTAAATATTTTTGAAAATGGTTAATTATAACTAGGTAAAACATCTAAAATTTTAATATCAATTCCTACTTTTTTGTAGAAAATAAAGTAGAAAGACGGTTATGTGGCGCACCATTTTTTGAGTGGCATTTAATATTATTTGAAACCCTTTGGGGAAAAATTAGATAAGATCTTCTAGTATGTGACATATATATATTCTTTTTAATGAATACTTATTTTATGAGTTTTGTAAGTAAATTATCCTAAAAACTGACAAAAAATGGATAGCCATATGTGCGATGCACCTAATTACCTCAAAAAATGAAAATAATTTTTTTTAATTTGTGTAGAATTAGGCATGGTTTCTGACCATATAATTTATTTTTCACTTCGATCAATGAAATATGAATTAAATAAACATGTATATGCATGTATTTTTTTGGCATGGAGTGGCCTAAAAAAGGTATAGTTAGAAATCAACATAGTTTGAAACCTTAAATTAGTCCAAAAATTATCAAAATCATATTTTTGGAAGAGGAGAGTGTGCTCATCGCAACGGTATAAAGTTTTTTAATTTTTATGTTAAAATTATTAATGTAGTTGGTAATCAAAGTTTATTTTTTTATCATAACTCTCAAAAATTAGTTGTGTATTGATATTCCAAGCCTTTGGCTTAGGAATCCAAGCCATTCCCAAGCCAAGAGACATGAGAATTAAATTCAAATTCAAATATCATGATCACATTAATGTATATTGTGATCATACTAATAGATAATGTGATCATGTTATTGTTAAAATAATAATAATGTGATCAAATTAATGTTATTTCAACATCAAATCAATGAACATGTAGATGGATCAAATGTTGGTTAACATGTAATGTGATCATGTTATTGATAACATGGTTGTGTTATTGATATTAAGGTTGCTTTACATCTGATAGAGTTGGTATCATAGATGCATGCCTTATGACATGGAAAATAGTTTTTCAAAATCAAATATGGTCAGTACTTAGGCATTTTTAGGGTTTAAATATTAAACCTAGGGATTTCAGTACATAACTTTCTTAATTGATATCCATTTTTTATTAACATATAGTAATGTTTTAGATTTTTATGCCTTTCAAATTGATTCTTAACATTTATAGGAGTCTTAGTTTTATCAAAATTGAAGTTTTAAAACTAATCACTTTGAACTTGATCCAAAGTGATGTGATTGGGGTAGTTTAGGTCATATTGATGACCTGCACACATCAAATAACCACTTTGTGTTAATTTCACTTTTTCATCATCCTTTATCACTTCCTTCTAATCCTTCATTACCCCTAATCACTCTCTAATTATTACTCACTGTCCCTAATCACTCCCTCATTGACCCTCACTATCCCTAGTCATCTCTAATCACTCCCTTATCATCTATAATCATACCTCCATTAACCTTCACTATCCCTCATCATCCCTAATCATTCCCTCCCCATCCTTCATCATCCTTAATCACTTCCTAATCCTTATTTATTCCCTCCTCATCCATTCTCATCCCTAATGACTCCCTCATTGACCTTCATTGTCTCTCATCATCTTTAATTACATGGGTTTATCATCCCTAATCACTCCTTAATTTAATATCACCATCCCTCATCATCCCTAATCACTCCCTCCTCATTATTCATAATCCCTAATCAATCTTTCTTCATCCCTCATCATCACTCATCACTCCCTCATTAACCCTCATTATCCCTCACTATCCCTCATCACTCCATCATTGACCCTCACCATCCCTATTCACTCCATCATTGACCCTCACCATCCCTATTCACTCCCTCATCATCTAATGTAATTATATACTCTAAAGATATCTTTGATTCCAATCATATGTTTTTTTTATACATTATAATAAAAATTAACTCTTTTTTAGGATATGTTGTGTTGTCAATTCCCATTTGTGATAGTCAATTTTATTACTAAATGAAGTATATGATCTTCTAAATTTATAGTCAAGTAACATAAGTGCTAACACAAAATAGAGTCTAAAGCTCATTGAATTATCTTTGTTGTGTGGCTAACTAGATGAATCTTTATTCGGTTATACCTTTGGTAGTTTAGTTCAAAAGATAAAAATTAAACACAAATCTCTTGTATAGTTTTCTAATTCTTAGAATATTTGAATCAGATGAAAACTTATTTAGTGTTTTACATTATTGTATGACTTGAATCTTGGTAAAGTTCACACATGCACTCCTTGTGTGTGTAATGTGTCCCAAATATTTTATCTCTTCCATGAAAAGTGAACATTTATTCATGCTATCATAAAAATATGTTTCTGCAAAATGTGAAACACTAGTTCAGCATGGTGTAAATATTCACCCCATGTTTTTTAAAGATTAATATGTCATCAAGGTAGATTTAAAAAATGACATTGGTAAAGGGCTTGAGTATGTAGTTAAACATCTTGAAATGAATGAATTTGTTACATGAGTTAACCTAAAAGGCATAAATAACTAGTCAATAAATCATCCCTTTGTTTTTAAGAATACATTCCAAATGTCTAGATGTTTAACGTGAATATGATGATACCCAAACTTAAGATCAATTTTTGAAAAGACTTTTATAATGTGGATATGGTATAAAAAATACTTAATATTTAGATGAGGATAATATTTCTTCACTTTAATCTTGTTAACATTTTTTTAATTGATTCACAACTTTGGCACAAACACAATTGGGCTTCTGCAAGGCAATGATTTTGGCATGATGTGTCCATTATCCATGATTTTATGGATCTAACACTTGATCTATTCATTTTATATAAATGATATGTTTTATAAAAATGTTTTAGGTAGAGGTAGTTAAGGGATCAAATCAATAGTATTATTTAGTGTATAGTATGTAGGAACTTATTTAGGTGACTAAAAGATATCATTATATTAATATAGTTTATGGTTTAACTATTTTGTCTTTGTTATTATTGGATAAACCACACTATGATATGGTGACATAAGGATGTTATTGCATTTACTTATCACCATCAAGATTATATTCTTACTTGAACTGACAAGATTCTTTCACTTCCTGGCACTAATGACTAAAAGCTTATGAACTAACTACAATATATGGTATTTTAGATCATGACAATCTATCACAAAATTTCAAGGATTTACTTCATAGACTACATGTCAATGGTAAATATATGGTTTACCACATGTAAAACATTACACACCTCTAATGGTGGGATCCCACACAGGATTGCATCTTTAAAAATTTTGATTTTGTACATCAAGTGACACTCCTAGGTGATCCATTTTTCAAGGCCTACACTAAACCATACACTAGAATTATGGATGATGTATAAATTTAAAGTTCAATTTTTTAAAATATGATTTAGGAGAAATTAAATTCTTCTGACTTCTATTATAAATTATGAAGTGTATTAGCTCACTATTGATCTATATTTGTTAATGAGACAATATTTTTAATTCATATAGTTTCTTGTTGGGGGAAGTAGATATATTTTTAATACCATCCATATCATTGGGTTCATAATCTATTATCTATTTACCTTTTTATAGTGCTAGATAAATTTTACCCCCTTCTTGATATGTGCAAGTAGAGATCTCATAATGTGACATTCTTAATTGGATTAAATATTGAAGTAATGAATTAAGCACCACTTTCCAATATTAGACTACTTTTTCTAATAATTTGAAAATGATTTTCCACTATTTGGTATGATGACTCAATCAATAGACATATAAATAGAAGGCCTTCAATGTAATTATTCAGATCATAAAATTTCCTCATATGGAAATCAATTGATTGGTTTTAGGAAATCACATAGCTTGGTGATCCTCATGTATTTACTACCCATTTTTGGTGCTACGGTGATTTTACTTGCTTATCTTTTTCTGGTAGATTTTTAATTATGAATTACATCATTTTTAATAAGCCCATATCTTTTCATAGGTGTTAAATATTTATGTTTCATATTTGCCTCCACATAATTTTAATCACTATGTCTTATATTTTATGCTAACACTCAATTCTTCATGTGTATTTCCTAGCATTGTTAAACCCCAATAAAATAACACCATAAAGGTATTGGATGGAGTGATTAAGGATGAGGGATGAGGAGGAATTGAGTAGAGATGATGAGGGATGGTGAGGGTCAATGAGGGAGTGATTAGAGGGGATGAAAGATTGATGAGAGATGATGAAGGATAGTGAGGATTAATGGAGTGATTAAGGATGATGAGGGATGAAAAGTAAGTGATTAGAGATGATGAGGTATGATGAAGTAGTGATTAGGGATGATGAGGTATGGTGAAGTTAATGAGGGTGTGATTAGGGATGATGAGGGAGTGATTATAAATAATGAATATTGGTGAGTATAAATAATGGAGTGATTAGGGATGATGAGGGATAAAGAGGGAGTGATTAGGAATGATAAAGTAGTGATTAAGTATGGTGAGATCCAATGAGTGAATGATTAAGGATGATGAGGGATGGTGAGATATAATGATTGTTTTATTTTAATGATATTGATCCATGTGTAACTCCCACATGAACATGTTATTAATAAAACAATCATGTTACCTATTAATGAACATTTTCTCCATATACATGTTAATTGCTTTGATGTGCAAAATATTAGTAATGCGGTCACATTATTGTTTTTATAATAACATGATCATGTTATCTATTAATGTGATCACATTATACATTAATGTGATCACCAAGCCATAATTTAAATAACATGATTGTGCTATGTTAATAACATGATCATGTTATTTAATAACATATTCGCATTATGTAAAATGTCCATGGAATTGTGCCCCAACTCCATGTACTTACCCTCATGTATTTTTTCCATGTTTCATTATCCATATGTATCTATATAATGGGTTCCAAACCATCCCCATAGTATCTATATTATATTTTTTAATATGGATTCATACAATTCACATGATAGTGATTATGCATATGTCTACTTTCATGCATCCTACATATGTTATATAGACCTATGGATCTATTTAATCCACTAGATAACCTCGCATGTCCACCTTTTAAAACTATGCCCTCTAATTTGTTTAAACCTGTTAGATTTATAAAACATAGTTTAATATTAGTCATGCATCTCTCTAACTTGACTATGGTCTCTATGAATGACAAGCAAATGTGACACATGTCACTTTTATGGACTCAAGAGCTATGTGAGTTCTATGAGGTCACTGAGAGATCTATGCAACCTTATCGACACCATGGAATCTATGAATCTCATGAATTTGTTAAACTTCAATATATATAGACTCTAAAAACTATGGATTCCTTTGTCCCTTCCTAAGCATGTGATCTTTTTGGGTTTTGGACCCATTAGACTATTTAGTCAACTTATGAAACTTTTTGAGTCCCTTGTAGACTCTGTTGGCTTAAGGATTAAGTATGACCACTTAATGGATAATATGGCCACCATGAAACATATATATAGGTTTGTCTCTCATTAAAATGAAACTTAAAGTTGTGAATAGATATGTGACCCAAAATGTGATTTCTACAAAAATTTGAACCCATCACTTCATCTTAAAGACTCCAATAGACTTATAAATTTCCCCAAGATATTTTATTGAATGCTATGAAAAATCTTACATTTTTTATGATGCAAGATTTCCCACATGCCTTGGATGCTTTTGCATCAAATTTCAACTTCCTTTATAAATTAGATCAAACAACTTGCCAAATTTATAAATACAATCATGTAAAACCATCCAATTTAAGAACAATATCTATATAAAAAAATATTATTATTATATGCCTCTACAATCAGCTTGACATAATTCTTCCATTCAAATTTACATTTAATGGCATTGACAGTATAGGGAAGTCATATCTTATCAACAAAATAAGATTTTTTTAATTCATAAGAAATTCAAAATATTTTTCCATTTCTATTGCTCACACCAATAGGTATTTTAGCATTTAATTTTAGTTATTCCACAATCCATTCAATCCTTCACATAGCTATAAAATAAATGAATTGCTAGATCGAAGAGCACTTACAATTTCACAACATTATTTTCAATATATCCAATACATTATTATTGATGAGATGAGTTTCATAAGGCCAAAATTTTCACACATATTTATCAACATTTAGAAGAAGCCCTCTCACAATTTAAAAACTAACCATTTTTTGCAAGTTCTATCATTCTCATTGGTGATTTAGTTCAAATTCCTCCTTTGAAATATATCTCAATGTATTTTATAACATCATATGCTTCAATAATTTTTTATACCTTCAACATTGTTCTTACAGTTTTGCATTTTTTGTCAAAAATACTACAATTCAACTTAGGTAACTTTCTAAAATCTACTATTAAATATATGAAATGTTGAACCAATTTTTTAAGATTATAAAATTTTAATGTCTCAAAAGATAGCTACTTTTATTTTTAATAAAAAGTGCCATTTTATTTATCAACTCATGTCTATGCAACAGATACTTTTGCTTCAACACATAACAAGAAAATGTTGAAATCATTATTAATATGAAGATTGCACAAAGCTACGTAAAGTGTACTTTGGAGATCTTGATGATGACCAATTAGAGACCAAAACTATTTATCCAAAGGAAAAAATATATTTAAAAAAAAAATTGGGTTGATTACTTTTTGGCGAAATTCATATCATAATTTATGGAACTAACACCAGATTGGCTGAATTGTCAATGTTTATGATAATTAATTTAAAATAATATGCAGGTCTAACATGGGATGCAACTAATCATAAATATATGTTGATCATTCTCATAACTTAATCATATATTGAATAGGTTTTATTTAAAATGGTATAGATTTTGATAATACATAAGTCACATGTTAAAACATTTTTAAAAATAACAATTGATATTGGTACTATTGAATAGTAAATCTTAACTTTTACTATAATGTAGAAAGTAGATCCTTACAAAACTTTTGTATTTCATCTCATTTTTTATTAATATAAAATAATAAAATATTAAACACACATATAACTCAAAAGAAAATTAATGTTACATTCTTTATTATAACTCCCTCTTCATTGAACTAGTCTTCATTTCTCTCACTTTATCATTGCTTGAATTATGCACCCCTCATGTAATGTCTAATGTCTAGTTTTAAAAGCAACTATTAAGCTAATACAAATATTGAATATTATAAAGGACAAGTGTTATATTAAAAATATCAAATAAATTTACCACCATAAATTTTAGTATATGAAATATCATACCATCCAAATATTTTGTATTCTCCGACATGTTTTTTAAGAGATTGTACATTATATCTTTATATTCGTGGCTCAAAATGATTATATTATGGGTTGTATTATATCTTATTTTTAGTGATTCACTAAAGATAATTATGTTTTAGGTTATTTTGCTTAAATTATAATACAGAACAATTAAGATTTATTTAAAATGAATCAAAAAAATTCATATAAATTTTATTATATTTATAATAAAATTTTGACAATATTAATTAAAACGATTAAGATTTATTTAAAATGAATCAAAAAAATTCATATAAATTTTATTATATTTATAATAAAATTTTGACAATATTAATTATTTAATTGCATATTGAATGAATATTGATTTAGTATTATTCAAATCTACAAAATATTTAGGAATGGATGATATTTAATTTTTATAATGTTAATATTAAATTCTAATTTCAAGGTTATTTGAACTTAATATAAGAAAATTAGACTTTAATATAATAAATATTTCATTCTCGCAAGTATTAGATTTCAATATTGACATTTTGGTTTCGTAGTGTCTGCATGGTTAACTATATCTTTTGCATTACAAGGATAAAATGTATAATAATGCATTGTATTTGATATTTATTGAGGGAAGGAATTACAATCTATAATTTTATTATCAATTGATATTTCTCTTTCCATTGAATGCCTACAAGTAGTATTACAAACTTTAATCTTTGATTAGTAGTGTTTTTATAATACTTATTATTCTTAGCTATTTTGAACAATAAAACATATATTATTTATGTTTGACTATCACTTTCATATTACTCAAATAAGTTTTGTAATTAATATCTATTTTGGAAAATAAAAAATGTCATTTATGTTTGAATATCAAATTCATATTTCTTAAATAATTATTATAATTATAAACATTAATATTTAATTGTAGATAATTTTTATAATTATAAATTTTAATCTTTGATTGGTGGTATTTTTTCAACATATAATAATTATTAAATTAAATGTTTGATTGGTGTTATTTTACATTATATAATTTCTTAACTATTTTGAAGTATAAAACATATATCATTTATGTTAGATTATCAATTTCATATGGCTTGAAATACATAAAATAAAATATAAAAATAAAACATTTATAAATGGAACATAAACGAAATTTTAAAAATGCATCATTCATTAAAAAAATAATAATAATAAAAATAATAAATTACATATTTTTTTATTTTGATCTATTTAAAATAGGTTGCACCCCATATTTCAAAGGGACCCAACATCAAATAGAAAATTGACTTCACCTATATTTTATTTATTGAAGGTCCTTGCCATTATGTACTTCATCCTATAATTTCACAAGTTTTTTCCTCGTAATCATCCATAACTATTATGTTTAGATGATTTTAAAAAAATAGTTTACTCCCGAACAATATTTATAGTTTATAAAATATGTTTGGATTTCCATGACCATTGTAATTTTCACATTTAAACTTGATCCCGGTCTTCTTAGATATAAATTAATTCAATGCTATCACCAGTTAACTTTGTTGTATGTAAAAATAATAGTATCATGTTTTCTACACTATTTTTTCTTCCAAAATCCATATTTCAATTTTTAACTTACCTAAACACATATGCAAGTATTCTTATATATTTGTTCTGAAAAGCATAATAATTTATTTCTTAGTTCAATTGTATGAATTAGAATTCCATTCACATTAAATATTGTCATATCTTATTTTTTAGTTTCGATATTTACAAATATTAAATAAAATTTAATTTATTTCCTTTATATTTATTTTAAAAGTAATAAAAATTAATATGTTTTCAGTTTTTAAATAGCATAAAAGTAATTGACATGAAAACACAATAACATACAAACACAAACTAAAAAAAGTTAACATTAAAAATAATTCCAACAAAAAAAAATTAAAGTTCTTTATTGTGTTTTGTTAATTATGACTTTGAATGTTTTCAATGAGCGATGCATGTTTTTATTTTTATCTTTTATTTTTAAATCGATAACAGTTTTCAATTTTTTTATTTTTATTTTTTATTTTTAAATTTGAGGTAACCTTTTAGACCTCTGGGAAGTAGTGCCACTTAAGAAATCAACTACCAATGACAAAAATTAGATGTCTGCTTTTTAATCACAAATATTTAATGTTTAACATGGATTTCTACCTCCCACAATTAAACACAAAGAGAATTTTCTATATCCAACAAAATTGGTCAATTAAGTAATATAGAATGTTTGAATCAAGATATGTGAACTGTAAATCAATATATAAATGTTCATTTACAATTATTAATATATTAGAACTTAGAATGGGTTGAAAATATTTATAATATGAGTAAGTAAAATTTGAGTTTTTAATATATTATAAAGCGAAATACTCTAAGTACTCCAAACAACAATTCTTCTATTCCTAATATAAATTATTTCTTTGAAGCTAAAATTAAATTTATAAAATTTATCTCAAAATTAAAAAATAATGTTTATTTACATTGTATAAAAATATTAAAATTATACAAGTTAAAATTACACAAATCCTCATCTTAATTGTTTTCAATAAGTGATGCATGTTAAAGTGTTTTGTCTATTTACATTGTATTTAAAGATTAAATTGATACAAGTTAAAATTACACAAATTCTCATCTTGATTGTTTTCAATGAGTAATGTATGTTAAGGTGTTTCCCCATATGTTTTGACCATGTATATAGGTGAGAATGTATTATTCTATCATATTCAAAAGTTTCATCAAATTTATAATAGATGGGATCTTAAATAAAATATCTTCATCAATCTTTATATATGTGTATTTTTAACCTATGAACAATATATTATTTTTACCATATGCATCTTTTTCTCAATCAATAATTATATTTTCACTTTTTTATTACATATATTCAACCTTAATTTAGATTTACACCTTCCAAAATGAACAAGAACTAAATATTTTTTAGCCACTAAAATTGTTCAATAAAATATTGTTAAAAAAAATGAATATAAATATATAAACTACAAAATAATATTAAATTATTATTTAAAAGCATTAACAACTCAAACTTTAAAAAGTGTTGAAATTATTTTTAATATCAATAAATAAAATCCAGTTTTTTAAAGAAAAAAATGGATACTCAAAACATCAATCTTTATACTTCCGATATCAATAATTTTCTTATAACTAGAACTAAAACTATAAAATATATCACAAAATAAAAAATGCAATATTAGTATTAAAAAATTAAAATTATCCGACTTAGAATAACACAAATCTCCATTACAAATTTAATGAAATAAAGTCCTGAAACTTTCAACAAATATAATATTACTAGCACATCATTCAATTAATATAATGAAAAGATGACAACAAACTTTTCAATAGTCCGAAAACTTCCATACATATTTATGACCATTTTTTATGGCAATTAAATGTCATGTCTCTTTAAAATGGAATTATGTCCCTATCATAATTAATGGTCATACATATTTAAGATAAATTTTTTATCCATTTTAATGTCAACAGTTTTTTAAAATATCTTACACATGTATCATCAATAATTAGGCTTAATTGGGTGTTAACAGCAACAACCCATTTTAGCATAACCCAAGGAAAAAAATAATTTGGCCAAAACAAAATTTTCATATGAGCTTATTTTAAATTTGGAATTAAAAGCTAATACATTTTTAAAATTAATTAAGTTTTTAATTAATATATATATATATATATATATATATATATATATATATATATATATATATATTGTTTAACACATTGTTATATGCCCTCACAAAAGTATGGTCCACTTAAATTTTATTTTTTATACTATTTCTTCCTCATTTTATCTATATTATTTATTAGTTTGGAATCTGATCAAAATACAACATCTTATATTTAACTATTTCATGTCATCCCTTCATACAATATACTCTTTAAAATTTGAATGAATATTTTATATTTGATGCAACTTTTCAAAACAAGAAAGGATTTAAATCTAGATTGTTTATTTTGGCAGCTACAAAATAATAATTTTACTTTTTAAATTTTAAAAAAAAAAAAAAAACTTTACAATAGACATTTTTAGTAAGGTTATAATACCACACTTTGTAATTGAGGGGCTTTTTATTCGTAACTAAATGAGATTCAAATGGATGAAAGGAAATTTATTTTGCATCAAAATGAGCTTTTAACTTATGCATCTAAGTGTTTATATTTTAATAAAACATGTTAAGATTTAATCAAAATTTTAACTTAACTTAAAACTATGTTTAAAATGTGTAAAAATAAAAATAAAATAGAAATGATTTCAAAAATATTAGAAAAAATGTGGATAAAGTATTGCCCACTAATTTTAGAACTTTAACTCAACTCAAAAACTTGATTTATCAAATTTAATACAAAAAAAAAAAAAAAAAAAAAACGAAATTAGTTTTATAAATAAAGCAATAAATGTTGAAAATCTAACACATAATAAATATGGATCATGAAAATTATATTAATTATGAATCCAATATAAATATAGACATAATTATTAGTTTTTTTTTTTTAAATCTATTATTTCATTATATATTTAGTATCCAAGCATGTGCTTCTATTAAAAATTTTAAAAAAAAAAAAAAATCATAAATAATGCGCACATTTAAATTAACCTAGAAACATGAGTATATGAAAATGCAATATGAAAAAAAAATATAGTTTCACTAACAACAAAAATTATAAAATGTTCTTAAAAACTGTGGTCACTAATTCTTTATTTTATTTTATTTTATTTTATTTTATTTTAGGTTTGTATTATAATGATCTATTTAGGTTAGGTAACTAACATTAAAGTACTTGGACACATATTTCTAGCACAATAACTTTATTTGATGTAGTCATTTTAGCCAACAATATTTTTTTATTGGTTTAATTTATCTTTTTCAATCATATCTTCACCAAACACTTTATCATATTTGTTTTCTTTATATTATTCAGCATTTAATCTAATTTATCTTTTTTAACCATATCTACATGAAAAACATGATAAACATTATCATTTTTTTCTTTATCTTATTCAAGATTTTTCTATTTGTATGCTTTGTATTTTTCAATTTCCTTAAGATCTAAGTATTTCTTATGAATAATTAGAACCAATCTAGTGTCATATCAATCTACATGTCTCTATTTGAACCAAAGCTTCATTTAGTTTTTGTATATTATCTAAATGCACTACAAATATATATTTTTTTAAATATGTAATCAAATATATAATGTAGAAAATTTAAGTATTTGCACTTCATAGATACTAACTTATATTCAATGCCAATTATTTTCATTATTAATTCATAAAAAATTATTTTTCATAATTTTCCATAGTACATATTAAATAACTTAGTTTGAAATTGCCACTATCCCATATCACTTAGATTCCTCCATAAATAATCAATAAATTGGCATTATTATTACTTGTTGGTAAAATATTTGTTACTATGTTTTCTTGGATTATTTTATCAATTCATTTAATTGGAAGTGGCATAAAGCTTGAAACATTTGAGAAATAAAGAATTTAATTATATTTTTTCTTTTTGTTTGAAAGGAGCAACTACCTCATATAATGTGGGTTTTTGGGTTTTTTATACTTTTAACCATAACTAATGAAAAGGCAAAAGAAATGAGAGAAAGGATACAAATAGAAATGGATATATAATAAAAATAAAAATAATGGATAAAGAGAAACCCATATCAAAGTAAACATAGAAAACCATCTAGATAACTTGATTTTGAATGGAATGAATTTGACAGTTCAACAATAAAAACTTATATTAGTATAAAGGTGAGAAATACATACTTCAAATTAGGAGAATAAATCACATCACTAGAGGTATTTCAATATACAATGTACTATTAAAAATATTTTTTTTAATTGAAAAGAACACAAAATCTCACTTTCCTTCTTTCAAAAAAAATTTCTTTAAACATTAAAATATTTAAATCTGAAATGATTTTTTCAACATGTAAATGTAAATATACAATAGTGTGATAGGATTAAATATTGTTTGAAATCTCATAGTATTTCTAAAAATTAGATTAAGTATATATACAACAAAAAAATTTCTCAAAAATTCTCATTATAAAATTTGAAGCAAAAAAAGTGGGTTTACACATAATCAATAAATTAAAACACATCTTCATTCATGAATATAAAATCATGTCTCATTAATGTGTAATATAAAATACCCATACATCAATATATTTACTTTACATATTCTGATACTTTTCATTCAATAATTTCTAGAAAATAACTAATTGCAGTAACCCTCTCTATAAGCTAGGAGAAAAGAAAATTTTGAACCCAATAAAAATACATTCCAATCCTTTTATAATTTCTTGACTTCACGTGCTGGTTGTATAAGTACCTTATTTATTTACTTGACTTAAGGCCAGCCTAGCTTCAACTAGAGTTTTCCCCTTTTTCTAAGTTTATTTATTTTATGAAACTCTTTGCAATACAGTAATATTAAATTGATTTATGACCTTTTACATGATTTATACCTTTATATTTATTTTAAAAAAATCATAATGAATTACATAAATGTACTTTAATAAAACGATTCAATATTTTACTTGGACTTGTCAAATATATATTTTATAGGTTCTATAAAAGGTATTTTTAATTGTAGTTAAGAATTTAAACCATCAAAAATTGTATTCAAAGATTAAATAATTCATGATATTAGATAATATATTATTTAAGGATTAAATAATTCATGATATTGTATAGTACGTTGAAATATATTTCTTATGTTATTAGTGGGATCTAAAATAAAGTTTGGATGTAAAAGTTATGACTAAAATAAGAATAGGAATTTTCGCCTCAAACCATTTTAGGATTTTTGTGCACCTTCAGAACTTTTTAAATATTTATTTGAAACCCAATAGTTATAATTGATACTTTCAAAAAAATTAAGCATCCAGGTAACTCACTATAATGTGGGACTCATTTCAGTTCAAGTGTTTAATAATTGTATAGAACTTGAAGAACTTGCCTTATTAACTAGACATTTTGGGACTTCACGGTACCAATAGAACTCTTTATTAAACATAAATTTATAAATTTTGGGTACACAAGGAAATATTTGTTAAATATACTTTCTAAATTTTTAGGTACATGGAGAACTCTTTGTTAATTAAACTTTCAGAACTTTAAGGTGCATGGGTAACTCTTTATTAAGCAAACTTTTGGTACTTTTGAGTATTAGGGGAAAAGAAGGAAGTTCCCAAGGTGCTTGAAACTTCTAGAGTTTTCAATAGAACTAAAAAAAATTGAAAATTATGCTAAGTGTTTATAATTAAAATTCATCCTGGTCTACAAAATGGTGTAAAATTTTGAAGTTTGAATGAAGTCAAAATTCAAGCAAAAATTATGGGTACCTCAAGTAGCATAAATATCTAGAACTATTTTTATCCTCAATACGAAATTTTTTGCACTAAGTGTTAGTAGTCAAGATTCATATCTTTCACTACGACTAAGTGTTAGTAGTTAAGATTCATCTCTTTCACTGGGTCTATATAATGAAACATGAATTTTGAAATTTTGATTAGATGACAATTTAGGCAAAACTTCTAGGAGATGAAAGTACCATTCATTTTATTCTAACTTTAATTTAGACTCAAACATGAGCTCCCTAGAGGCTTTATTTTGATTCTATTCTTATTTTGATGTTAAATAAGACTAACTCCAAACTCTATCATGATACTTAAAATTACCTGAGAAATACATTATTTTATCTTCAAATCAAACAAGCACCTAAAAACCTTTATGATCCTTTTTCACATATAACCTACATTTAGTCATGTTTTGGGATGAAATCAATAATTTTATATCATAAAGTGTTTTATTTTGGTTCTTGATCTTAAATGCCAATTCTTGAATGTTCACTATGCAAAATTTCCCATGTGAATTTTTATGTGAATGGAGTTTTAAATGGGTTCATCAAACCTTTTGCATTGGATTGTGGAGTCAACATCATTATTTTTTAACAAAAATTATCATCCCTTTCTTTATTTTACTTCTAGTTGCCTATTAGGATTGAAAGTGGGGGTGTTATTGTAAAATTAAAAAAATAAATATAATTGTTGGCTTTGACTATGGATCCTTATGTATATCACATGATTGCATGACCTGATCTAAATAAATGGCATCCAGTTCACCTATCTCAATTTTATGATAAAGGAACACATGTTTCCCAGCCATATCACTTTATTTTAAATCCTACATATTTGCTTGTTTGTTTGTCTACTTGAGGAAGAACACTAAAAAATTTTCCTATTAATCTTTAGTTCTAAAAATAAATTATTGCTTACTATGTGGTGGCTCATCAAATGATATTTATCGTGAGTTAATTATTTTGTGACAATAGACCGAATAAGGGAATACATGGGTAAATATCTCTAGGTTGCATTTACATTTATTAAAAATCCACATGCACACCAAAACAAAGACATAAAAGGAAAGAAATCCAAAATTGGAAAACATTACTATTTACAAGGGTTTGAGAAGAATGGAAAGACTATGCAAACCTATTAGCTAGCGTAGATAAGTAGTTACCTTTATGAAATATAGGGGTTGAACTTGTGAGGCCTAAGTAGGTCAAATAAAAACACTAATAGGTGGGAAACACAATGGATATTAATTATTTAAGCATATGCATGTGACCATGAATGAGAAAAATGGATTTTATAATTATTTTTGAAATTTTAAAATGAAATATAAAATAATGAGAATTAAATTTTTATTTTACATATTGTTCAAAAATGGTTACCTCTATGTAATCTAAATGATCAAAATAATTCTTTTATCTTCTCTTCATATTTATTCATGAATAAACTTGTGTGAAGGCTCGTCTATGGTATTCTTAGGAGTATGCATCACTTGTTCTTAAATATGTATATAATATAATAATTTATCTCTTCAATGGCATACTCTATTATTTTAAATTTTTGATAACTTGATACTGGAAGAAGGGATTTACAATTTATTTTGAAGCAGTGTTTTATTTACTCACCATTGATTCTTGTAGTTGGATACAACAATAGTATTTTTTTGGGTAGGTAAATAGAGTATCATTACTTTATTCATTGCATAAATACAATATGAATGCTCTATTATTTTATTTTATGTGCACATGAAACTCTTCATTATCTCATTTTTACTTTGGCTTTTCACTTCAATAATTACAACATGATTATGGTTAATATCATTGCATATCCCTTCAAAAACATCCATCCTCTAACATTCTTCTTTTCATTCATGTTCTTTGACATGAGATGAAAATAAATTTTCAGCGAGTTCATTAAATAATTTTATCTCTTGATCCTTATATTTTTATTCTTGGGATTCATCAAATTATTTTGATTTAACAATTTCCATCTCACTTGAAATGAATATTTGGCACCATTTTTATTTATTCATTTGCAATCCTTATTTTGCTTCTAAGATTCCAACACTTTTATCTATCAAGTCTTCCAACTGAATGAAATGGAAATCCTCTCTTTGATATTAAAAATATAATAACATATTTTACCTTTTCACACTCTAATAAGTTTGACTTTTGTATGTTGTATTCATTATGAAAATGATATAGTTTAGCACTTCCATTCCCTGTGGTTCAACCAAATAACATTCCAATAGAT